>JAGFPH010006782.1:4258-17968 GCA_018207615.1 Philaenus spumarius
GTATTTGATAAGTGTGCAAAGTTTCACATCAATCAGACGTTTTGAAGTATAGGAAAGTATACGAATATACGAAGAAAGGTATAAAAAGACACTTCCGGATTTTACTTCTAACGCGTGACGCGGTTTCTCAACCGACACCCCATTCCGATTACAACGGGCGCAAAAAAGTATAACTTCAAAACCTGTTCTACGGCCGCCATCTTGGAAAATGGCGTTCAATAACCAGTGTTTCCCTCATAACTCAAAAACTATTCATTCTATAAAAAAAGTTTTGAATAAAAAATGTTTGTCACAAAAAGAGATACAACTTTTGTATTTAGAAATTCTCAATAGCATTAATTGTTTAGAAATAAAATGCAATATTTGGAAAACAATTTTGACAATTTGTTTAAAAAAAACACTAAGTACCGTTAAGGGAAGTTATAAAGAAATTTTTAACAAAACAATGTTTGTTTTAATGTAAAGATTTTAGTTTCCTGAACAGTTTCATACCAATAACATAACTTTTCTCTTTTCATTTATATTTTATGTGAATTTTTAAATGTTACACCGCTGATGTCTTCCATGCATTCCGCTACCAAGCTAGGCTACCTTGATAAACTCCTACTGCGTTTACCCATGGTTTGTTTTACTGTATTGAACTTTTTGTTTTGAGATTTATGTTTGAACCCATGGTGATGTATTATTAACCTTTGGCACTCTATTCATTTGACACTTGGCTTCTCCAAAAGATCCAATAAAAATATAACTGTTTGAAGAAGTTTTTTTTTGTAAATTCCCCCAAAAATTACTATAAACAGTAAACATAACTGTCATTATATATCATTTTGTTTGGAATCAACCAGAGAATAAGGAAAAAATTGTTGAGAGATTAAAATACAAGTTTTTCATTGCGTAGGCCTATTTTAATATAATCGGTCAGAAAAATCAAACAATTATTTTGCTTTGTAATGAAATTAAAAATAAGAATAAATAGTTTAGAGCTTTCAAAATACTTTTTTACACTAAATGTGACGATTATAAAATTTTTTTTTAAATAGTCTTGAGGTTTAACAAAATTATTTTATTGAGTAGGAATATTTTGAATATATTAGGTCTAACTAGTAAAAAAAATATGTTTTTTACGTATTTAAAAGTAGTAATAAAAGTGATTAGAGCTTTGAAAATACTTTTTACAGTAAATATGTCAATTGTATTTATATTTATTAAAAAAATTAGGTTAAGAATAATATTTTTTGAAATAATGCTACATAACTATGGTAACACATAGTTGCCATTTACCAACACAAAATAAAACAATAAAACAAAAACAAGTTTAGTATATTATTTACATAAACAAAATTAACATTCATTAATGTTTATGAATTCATCTTCCAAGATAACTGCCACATCACAGGTGTTTTTTGCGAGGACTTTTATTATATTTTCCAGTAGGTACATACATAAAAAATACCATGCTTGTACCATAGTATACTCAGTAGAAGTTTATTATGGTAGCATAGCTTGGTAGTGAAATTGCATCGAAGGTAGCAGCAGTGTAACATTTAAAAAGTCACATAAAATATAAAAGATAAAAGTTATGTTATTGGTATGAAACTGTTCAGGAAATTCCAATCTAAAAATTAAAACAAATAATTTTTTTTGTTAAAAAATTCTTTATCATTTCCCTTAAACGGTAATTAGGGTTTTTTTAAACAAATTTTCAAAGTTGTTTTCCAAATATAGCATTTTATGGCTAAACGGTTAATTTTATTGAACATTTCTAAGTACAAAAGTGTAGCTCTATTTGTGACAAACATTTTTATTTAAAACTTTTTTATAGGATGAATAACTTTTTTGAGTTATGGGGGAAAAACCTGCAAAAATGAAGCGGGGTACTTTTCACACCAATAATAATGTTCAGAAATTATTACGACCAACGTGTGTTTCCTATCGAAAGGAAGTCGGGTGTTCACAGAATCGACTGTGGCGATTACGACAGTTTTTATGTTGGACAGACAGGCAGGGCATTCAAAGAACATTTTAAGGCTCGGCTCTCTACATTCAAAACAGCGAAGTTGGGTTCCAATTTCAATGTTAAATAATCAAAACATACCTTCACTATTAAGCATATTTTTGTGTTGTTTTTATCAAAAAACGAAAGCTGTATTTTTTTTTCTTAAAGTAAAATAAGTTGTGGGTGTTGATTGCTAAGGTTTTTTGCAATATCTCTTTTTGCAACTGAGTAAAAATTAATAAAGTTTACTATTTATTACTATTTATATCATACGTTTATGAAAATAATAACACGGTTTTTGAAAATGTATTTAGCAATCACCATCCGCATATGACAGTACTTCAAAATGAAACCAAATTTTTAAATTTGCTCTTATGGGAATTAGATTCAAAATGGCGGACAGGGTAGCGCCCCCTTAAGGAACACTACTTGCAGCATAGAAACGTGCGTAAATTGAACTCCAACTTTGCCCAATATTTGACTCCAACCACTCGTACACAAATTTCGACAAAAATTTTGACTCTTCATTTTTGCAAAAAAAGGTAGACTTTTGAACGCACTTGAGGAATTTGAAATTTATAAGGAGTTTAAGAACAATGCATCAAAATTACTAAATGATCATGGTACATTTTATAGGAGAATGTTTAATATTAGGTGGCATTCGAGAAAAATATTTTAAATGTAAAGTCCTTGATGGGGACAGATTGATAAGGATATTGAATGGGGAAAACTGGTTTAGTTTAGTAAATTTCTTGAGAAGTGCGCTCAAGTATAGGAAGGCATTTATTTATGAGTTTAATTATTAGAACTTCCTCTTTGTTCGTGGTAATAAATCCAACCTGGCAGACGACCTACGGGTCATGCTGTAAGTGTGTAACTTTATTTTGGTATGAGTTACTATTTTGGTTAGTTATGTTGTATTTCTTTTGATTCAATGTTTTGTCTTGTATGTAGTGCAATAAACACACTTTATTATTATTATTACTAAATTATAAGCTAGACTTTAAAAGCAATAGTATGTATGACACAGCCCTAGGCTATCAAAAACCGGTTCTCTAGTTACATTCTGTTATTAGTTAGTGTACCATGGTCCACGCAACGATGTGCACGTTTCACAATTGTTCGGAAAAATTAAGTTTTAAAAGTGTTGTAATTGTTGTGTGTTTTTGTGCTCTTTGAACGTGTGTTTTTAATGTATAAGTGTAGTGTGGGATTACGGTCCCGAAACGCGTCGTAGCATTCTAACGACGAAAATAAGTCACATGGCGGACCAATAACAGGTAATATTTAATATGATTATTATTATATTATCCTACTAGCTGACCCGTACGGCGTTGCCCGTGGTGGTTGGTATTTTCAGTCCTTTTAACGTAATTGTATTCTTTTTAAGTGTTCAGTCAGTGAGTGGTATTTGGCTTTTATATATGTAGATCTTAAATAATAAAAGATCTGAAATTATGATTTTAGTAACTTTGATCCCCCCAAACCCCTCCTAGAATTTCGAAATTTCTCATACAATTTCTTAGTGAGCACCTATGGCCCTAGAGGAAGCTACATACTAAATTTCATTCCAATCCGTTCGGTAGTTTTCAATAAATCGTAATTTAATAACTTTGATCCCCCCCCCTTAAAATTTCGAATTTCTTTAAACCATTTCTTAGCGAGCGCCTATGGCCCTAGAGGAAGCTGCATACCAAATTTCATTCCAATCTGTTCGGTAATTTTGGAGAAATCGTGATTTAGTAATGTTTACCCCCCAAACCCCCCTAAAATTTCCAATTTTTTAAAACCCTTTTTTAGTGAACACTTATTATAGCCCTAGAGGAAGCTACATACCAAATTTCATTCCAATCCGTTCGGTAGTTTTGAAGAAATCGTGATTTAATAACTTTGATCCCCGCAAATCCCCGTAAAATTTCTAATTTTTTCAAACCCTTTCTTAGTAAGCACCTATGCCCTAGAGGAAGCTACATACCAAATTTCATTTCAATCCGTTCGGTAGTTTTTGAGAAATCGTGATTTAATAAATTTGATCCCCTCAAACCCCCGAAATTTTTTTTAATTTTTTCAAACCCTTTCTTAGTAAGCACCTATGGCCCTAGAGGAAGCTACATACCAAATTTCATTTCAATCCGTTCGGTAGTTTTTGAGAAATCGTGATGAGTGAGTGAGTGAGTGGTATTTCGCTTTTATATATATAGATATATTAATATAAATTTACCAGTTACACGGAACGATACGAATGATGTCTACGTGTATTGCATTAAATTTATTTTAAATCCATTCCCATCAGGCTATGTACTTCTAAAACTTGATCTCAGTTCGGCAAACTCCACCGGATTATTTCGTGTTGTGAAAATGCTATTGCAGAAAGGGTTTTTGTTTTGAAGTGGGTGTTGGGAGCGGCACACATGGCGCGAAGTTTTCCAGCAACGAATAATGTATGACGAGAGCGAAGTAAGTTTTTTCTCCGTGAGTGAATTCCCCTGTCGGCGTCCCCCAATGTATCGAAGGCTCAACCGCACGTATAGTCTCTTCAAATACAAATACAATATACGGTCCTCGGGTATTGCGCTAATGGAATTGTTAACTGAAAAACATTGTCACATGAAATATAGGCCTAACTAACTTTGCGTTTTAAAATTATACGTCTTTTGCAATTGTTTGAATTTTATAGTCAAACAGAATGTAAACTATCTACTGAAACGTGATTTTTAGAGAATTTCCATAGGAAAAATGAGCTATTGCAGCGGCCCTTATGGTAAGACCCAAGGTCGGGAATAGCAAATGAGCGGGATGTGCACAATTACCCGCTGCGCACAGTTACCCTACTCAATTTTTTTTTCTAATTTAGGCTTATTAGCACTTTAGGCGAGTGTTAGTTGTTTTTCTTTTTTTGGCGAACGCAAAACATGTTGAGCCTATAGGGTGCCCTACAGATTTCATGGAGAATATTAATTGTTTTACTGTATTTTTAGTTTTAAGTTTTTAAAAGTCAGTTCTAAGTGTAGCATACTTAATGTAAATGTAAAGATGACTATTTATTGTCTGCATGAAAAATCAAGATTTTTCTCTCGCAAAATTTGTCACAAAACAAATCTCTCACAAAACACAGAACCTCTCACAATTACTCCGTTTTAAACGACTCTATTTTGTTTATAGGTAGTTTCACTGCCAACATTGTTTCCATTTACTGTTTTAA
Organism: Philaenus spumarius; assembly: GCA_018207615.1. Taxonomy (NCBI): domain Eukaryota; kingdom Metazoa; phylum Arthropoda; class Insecta; order Hemiptera; family Aphrophoridae; genus Philaenus; species Philaenus spumarius. Next base: position 9,457 of record JAGFPH010006782.1, read on the forward strand.
GTTATTTTTAATGGTTTAGCCGTAGCAAGGGTAAGGCGTGACATTTCACCAAAATAACCTTGGATTCGTTTAACTCATTGCTAGCCCCGTTTTGAAAAATCGCGACGAAACATGGCCCACTTTACACGGAAGGTATCACTAATGCTTTCATCAAAGTATGTTTTAAACAAACTGTAAACAAATATTATTATTTGTATAACAAATATATAATTCGAAATGGTAGGTAAAACGGTTTGGAAAAAATTACAGTTTTAGGCCTTGTCTAAATAGTCTAAAAATGCAGTTTTACAATTTAAAAGTGTTCATTGTTGGTACAATAACAATCAGCTGTCAATTCAACTTCCAAATACAGTCTAATTCTCAGTGGCGTTTCCATTAACAGCTTATTTCCTGATTGAAGTTTGAAACAATACGTATTTCTAATTTTAGGTTAGGTTTTTGTTCAGTAGTAGGCCTAAGTCGCGCTAGTTCTGTTTAACCTTTATTATAACTACGGTTATATAATGAAATTCATAATTTAAACATTATATATTACTAGGGGCTCTGCCCCTGGACGCTTCGCGTCCCAACCCCACCTCGGCCTTCGGCCTCAATGGGTGCTTCGCTTCGCTCGCAGTTGGAAAATTTGCTAAAGAATCTCGTTAATCTTTGGTTGGTTTGTACATAGGTGACCGAGCATAAATCAGCTGTTTTATTTGGCAGGGGACTCAAACTCATTAAACATTATCTCCATAAGATTAACATGGGAAATTTGAAGGATTGTGTGCCGGAGCTCCTTCTCGGGTGAATAGCGGCTGAACGGATGATTGGATCTTAAATTTGATGCAACATTGTAAGTTTGAAATTAAATTTTCTACAACTTTTGTATTTAACATTTTTCTCTATCTCTTACCGTTTTCTTGCTAAATGCGCTCAAAGTGGGAAAATGAAGAAATTCAAAAAATCGAAAAAATCGTTCCCACCCAAAAGGTGCTTCCAAAATTAAAAAAAGGTTAAATTCTGGCAATTTTCCCTAAGGTTCCTCGTCGAGAGCTTTAATTCAAGTATAAGGTTGATTCCGATTACGGGAAGTGCCTAATAATTAATGTCAGTGAATGAGTGAAATCGTCTAGCTTTAAGGACGTTGGGCGGAGCCTCCCTTCTCGGATGAATGGCTAAATGGATGATTGGATCTTGAATCTGACGGAAAATCTCTTCTTTGAAATTTAATTTTCTACAACTTTTGTACTTAACATTTTTTGCAATCTCTTACCGTTTTCTTACAAAACGTGCTCAAAGTAAAAAAATGAAAAAATTAAAAAAATATAAAAAATCTTTCCCGCACAAAAGGTGCTTGCAAAATTAAAAAATGTTAACTTCTGGCAATTTTCCCAAAAGTTTCTCGTCGAGAGCTTTAATTCAAGTATAAGGTTGAGGGGGGTCCGATTACGGGAAGTGCCTAGTAATTAATGTCAGTAAACAGTGAAACCGGCTAGCTTTAAGAACGTTGGGCGGAGCTTCCCTTCTCGGATGAATAGTGGCTAAATGGATGATTGGATCTTAAATCTGATGAAAAATCTATGGTCTGAAATAAAATTTTCTACAACTTTTGTATTTAACATTTTTTGCTATCTCTTACCGTTTTCTTACTAAACGCGCTCAAAGTGGAAAAATGAAAAAATTAAAAAAATCTTTCCCGCCCAAAAGGTGCTTCCAAAATTAAAAAATGTTAACTTCTGGCAATTTTCCCAAAAGTTTCTCGTCGAGAGATTTAATTCAAGTATAAGGTTGAAGGGGGTCCGATTACGGGAAGTGCCTAATAATTAATGTCAATGAATCAGTGTTACCGTCTAGCTTTATATAAGTAGACTAGCTGGTGGTTTTTGAGATGAGTGAGTCAGTGAGTGGTATTTGGATTTTATATATATAGAATTACTAGCTGGCCCGACCCGGCTTTGCACGGATAGACAAATCAAAGTTAAATGTATATTAACAAAAAATATATATCAATACAAATTTTACACCATGTATTTCTTATGGGGATTTTTAGTAACTTTGACCTCCCCAAACCCCCCTAAAATTTAGAATTTTTTGAAAACCTTTCTTAGCGAGCACCTGCGGCCCTAGAGGAAGCTACATACCAAATTTAATTCCAATCCGGTCGTTGGTTTTTGAGATTTCGTGATGAGTGTGTCAGTGAGTGGTATTTGGATTTTATATATATAGATAATCATAGTTTGAGTTTGGAGGTTATGATTTATCCTACACTTATATTGAAAATAAATGATTAGATACGAGCTTGAGTACCCGCGCTTTACTGCAAACATTATCGGTGCTAAGGGCGTTTACCCCCAAAATACTTTGTTCCATCATATGGAAATTGGCCCACGCGTTTCATAAAAATCCGATAAGTATTTTGTCAACTAAACCAAAACAAAATGTAATGTATAAACCACATCTATACTAATATTATAAAGAGCTAAAGTATGTGGGGGGGGGGGGGTGTAATCTCTGGCACTACTGAACCGATTGAAAAAATAGCTTTACTAATAAAAAGCCACACTATTCCTGAGTAACATTGGCTGTAATTCATTTAGATAAAAACCTTTTTTTATTGCAATATTTGTAAATTCAGTCGTGGAAAAAGTCCTTAGGTTAGGCCTAGACTGATAAACCCCCACATGTACTTAGCATTTATTACCATAGCAACCAATTGAATGAAATAACAGATAACAGCTATTTGTTCTAATATTTCCATTAATACCTGATTTCAAAATTTAAAGCAATTATTTTTGTATTTCTAGCTTTTAGGTCAGGGTTTTAAAGTGTAGACCTGAGCCTTGTTGGTTCTTTTAACCATTATTATAACTGCTGTTATAAAATGTAAGAAACAATTTAATGTGAACATTTAACATTATTTACCATCTTAGTTTTGAGGTTGTTATTAATCCTACAACTTTATCACAAACTAGGGGGAACCCCTGCATGCTCGGCACGCCAACCTCCAATGGAACCTTATAAAAACATATAAATGGTATGTTTTATTTACAATAAAGGTGTAGGATTAATAATAACCTCAAAACTAAGATGGTAAATAATGTTATATGTTCAAATCAAATTATTTCGTATATTTTATAACAGCAGTTGTAATAATAGTTAAAAGAACCAGCAAGGCTCAGGTCTACACTTTAAAACCCTGACCTAAAAGCTATAAATACAAAAATAATTGCTTCAAATTTTGAAATCAGCTGTTAATGGAAATATTGGAGCAATTAGCTATATTATATGTTATTTTATTCAATTGGTTGCTATGGTAATAAATGTAAATACATGTGTTGGTTTGTCAGTCTAGGCCTAACCTAAGAATTTTTTCCGACTAAATTTACAAAAATATTGAAATAAAAAAGGTTTTTATCGAAATGAATTATAGCCTATGTTAGTCAGGGTGGTGTAGCTTTTTATTAGTAAAACCATTTTTTTAATCGGTTCAGTAGTGCCAGAGAATACCCCCTACATACAAACAAACCAACAAACAACCAAAAAACAAAAAACAAACTTTACCTCTTTATAATATTAGTATAGATAAAACATGACATATGTTTTTAGAAGGTTCCATTGAGGGTTGGCGTGCGGAGCACGCAGGGGTCTACCCTAGTATTATATAATTTAAACTAGTTATTAAAATTACGTAAAAATTGAAAAATTCAAATAATTTTAAATAAACGGTACCAGGAACTGGCACATACTTTCTCACAAACACATTTAAATTACTAAACAGATTCACTGTGACTTGTAGGATGGAGTAGGAGAGTTTTTTTATTAAAGTTGGAGATTAACTAATAAATATTATTATTATTATCTAGAGAGAAAACTATTCGATCGATTTCGAACAAATTTGCACCAAACACGTTAATTAGGTCTTTATAGATGCACGTAAAAAGGTTTTGAAATTTTTTGTAAAACAACCCGCTTTATGGCCAAAAAGCCCCCAAAAATCAGTTATTATTATTATTATTAGCTAAACGAGAATTTTTAGAAAGATGCGGGTTTTTGTATATGGTAGGGCACATAAAAGGCTACAAATAAGCCAAATTTGATCAAAATCGTTAGAGTCGTTTTTTTATAAAAAAATAATAACAGATTTTTTGGGGGATTTTTGGATAAAAATGGGGTTGTTTTTAAAAAATTGTCAAAACTCTTTTTGTGCATCTATACAGGCCTACTGGACATGTCTGGTGCAAATTTGGTTGAAATCAATCGAACAGTTTTCTCTCTAGCTTTGTATACTTTTATTAAAGTTGGAGATTAACTAATAAATATTATTATTATTATTATCTAGAGAGAAAACTATTCGATCGATTTCGAACAAATTTGCCCCAAACACGTCAATTAGGTCTTTATAGATGCACGTAAAAAGGTTTTGAAAAACAACCCCCTTTATGACCAAAAAACCCCCAAAAATTAGTTATTATTATTATTATTATTAGCTAAACGAGAATTTTTAGAAAGATACGGGTTTTTGCATATGGTAGGGCACATTAAAGGCTACAAATAAGCCAAATTTGATCAAAATTTTAGAAAGATACGGGTTTTTGCAAATGGTAGGGCACATTAAAGGCTACAAATAAGCCAAATTTTATCAAAATCGTTAGAGTCGTTTTTTTTATAAAAAAATAATAACAGATTTTTTGGGGGTTTTTTGGCCAAAAAGGGGGTTGTTTTTCAAAATTGTTCAAAACCCTTTTTCGTGCATCTATACAGGCGTACTGGACATGTCTGGTGCAAATTTGGTTGAAATCGATGGAATAGTTTTCTCTCTATAGCTTTGTATAGCCTACATTCAGACATACATACAGACATACAGACAGACATTTTGTAAAAACCACTTTTTTGGACTCAGGGGGTCCCAAAACGGATATTTCCACAAAAATCTCAACATCGATTTTTTTTTGCGATCACTATACTTTCTCTATACTATAGTATAGTGAGAAAGTAAAACAGTTTAGCCCTATTATATAATATAATTAAAAACATATATATTTGACCATTTAAAAGAGTTCAGTTTTGATACAATAATAATCAGTAATTTGTTTGAAGATTGCAACAAGAAAACAATAAAAAAAAAACAATATATTTTACATAAAAAAAAACAATTTTTTAAATGAGACAATGGTGATTCTAATTTCAACACCTGTTTATTTAGTTATGCACGTACAATTCATTAAAAACAAAATAGATCCGCAGACATTTCCATAGCACAGACTGTACTGCACCTGTATTGCTCAATTATTGGTAGCATTGCATCCAGGCTTCCAAGTTCCCAGCCTCCTCCCCTCGCCTACCGCCCCCGCGAATACCTCCCCTAAAGTAAACTTTGCCGAACATCCTTGTGAACACGCTCTTTCCCCAAATTAATTTTACCCTTAAGGAGAGCGAGAAAATCACTTTGAAATGAGATTGCTCGTTAAACGCCTCCCATACAATTTACCGACTCGCGAATATTCCGCATTTAGGAGTCTAAGAAAATCTCGGTTGTCAAAGTGAAACGTGTACTTTAAGAATTTACATCTGTTTTGAACGCGTCTTGGAAGTTGAGACCGGAGACTATTTCTTAATGTAGTGGTATTTATATTATAAAGAGGTAGTTTGAATAAAAGTTTGTTGGTTTTCCGTACATTAACCCATCTGTATTTGATACTAACTGTGTTATGACGTACGCTATACGTCGGTTGTTTGTTTATTTAATTAATGTGGTAACATTTGGAAAACTACTAAGTCGAAGAATACCAAGAATAGTATAGGAGGTGGTTATTTAGAATAGCAAAAGTAGGGAAATGTTACCATGGAAAATATTGGATGCATGTAACACACATCCATATTATAATATATTATTATTATTATTTAAACTATTCGATCGATTTCGAACAAATTTGCACCAAACATGTCAATTAGGCCTGTATAGATGCACGAAAAAAGGTTTTGAAAAACAACCCCCTTTTTGGCCAAAAACCCCCAAAAATTAGTTGTTATTATTATTATTACCTAAACGAGAAATTTTAGAAAGATGTGGTTTTTTGCATATGGTAGGGTATATTAAGGGCTACAAATAAGCAAAATTTTATCAAAATCGTTAGAGCCGTGTTTGATAAATTTTGATTTTTCTCGTTTTTTGGCCATTTTCTGGGAGTAAAACCCCTTGAAAATAAAAAAATTTGGAAAAATGAAAAAAAACGCCTGGAGATATTACAGAAGAAAACCTACATACCAAATTTTATCAAAATCGGTCCGTTGATATGGTCTCCAGCTCTGTACACATCCTTACAGACACACAGACACAGGGACAGACGGACAGACATCACCAAAAAAACACTTTTTTGGGTTAAGAGAGCACCAAAATAAATAATTCCACTAAAAATATTTTGGGGTTCAGGGAGCACCAACACAGATAGTTCCACTAAACATTTTTTGAGGGTTCAGGGAGCACCAAAACAGATAATTGCACTAAAAATTCAAATTCGAAAATTTGGACGAAAACAATACTTTCTCCATATACTACGTATAGGGTGGAGAAAGTAATAACATTTTATTCCTTACTATTTTAGAAAGTAACATGATAATCCTCACATAATCCAACAATCGAAACTCAAAATTTTACAATTTTGTTTGGAGGGAGCGCAGTTTACCCAAAAATAAACATTTTACGAAACTGGCGTGTGGGGATAAAAGTTTGTCTAAAGAACAAATATCTAGTTTTCTAGATATTTTCAAAAATGTTGTTCAAAAACCGTATCCCCTCTTTTTTAGCGAACCTGAACTTTTGTGAAAAAGTGTTGACACGGAAATAGTGCTGTACAACCATTGTATTTGGATAACCTAATAGAACTCCGATCCAATGCAATATTTCGTTCCACTGGAAATTCGACGATAGTGGCGCTATCTATTGTGGAAACGACGGAAGCTGTGTGAAACAATAAATGCTACCAATGATTTCTCCCTAGCGCTAACTCGCGGCGCGATCATGCACTATTTTCCCGACAACCTAATTTTCGCCACACTGCTGCCGTATGGATGCAAGATCTATTTATTATTCATGATCTATGGTACAACGTAGTACATCTCAGATCTCAGTATTAATGTAAGTTTAAGGTTAGCGGTATATAAGTCGTGCCACCCTAACTTGAGCCAGCCCAAACTGACCTGCCGGGTTTATTAGCCACCCGTCCGCAACCGACCCTTTAAAAATGTGACCGACCGCAACTGTCCTATCAATGTGAACGCCCGTTAAAATTAAACTAATTGTAATGTGATCTACTGATTCACGAGTTCATATTGAACAACGATGTAACAAACTACTGTTTTTGTCCCATTTCAATCGGACATCTTTTACGGTTTTTAATAAAATTATAAACTACAGCATAGTCAAAATAAACCCAAAGTTTAAAAACTTCCTCTCACTGTTTCGAGCAAAGCTCGTTTTGCAGGATTGAGACTGCCAAAGGACGCATTACAAGTTTTTTGTTTTACTTTCTCGTTATACTATAGTATAGAGAAAGTATAGTGATCGCAAAAAAAATCGACGTTGAGATTTTTGTAGAAATATCCGATTTGGGACCCCCTGAGTCCAAAAAAGTGGGTTTTACAATATGTCTGTCTGTATGTATGTCTGCATGTCTGTATGTATACAAAGCTAGAGCGAAAACTATTCAATCGATTTCGAAAAAATTTACACCAAACATATCAATTAGGCCTATATAGATGCACGAAAAAGGGTTTTGACAAATTTTGAAAAACAATCCCCTTTTTGGCCAAAAAACCCTAAAAATATCAGTTATTATTTTTTTTTTAAAAAAACGGCTCTAACGATTTTGATAAAATTTGGCTTATTTGTAGCCTTTAATGTACCCTACCATATGCAGAAAACCGTATCTTTCTACAAACTCTTGTATAGCTAATAATAATAACTAGTGGACATGGCAATGCTTCGCTATTGCTTGATTTACCTAACCTAAAATTATATTCAGTTTTTGATCCAAATCAGTTGTTGATCAAAATCAGCTGTTGATCAAAATCAGCTGTTTTAAGCTTTTCATACGAACAGCTGTTTTTTGTGCCCCTGATAAAATCAAAAGAAATCTTTCTTCTTCTTCCTTAAGATTGACCTTCCATAAGATTAACATGGCAACTTTGAGGGCCACTGGGTCGAAGCCCTTAACATACATTGAGCTCATTTTAAGGGAAGCACAACTTCAGAGTGAGCTCTGTAAAATGACACCAAAAACATCAAAATCGGTTAAAAACTCTAGGAGGAGTTCTACTCACAAAATAACCCCTAGCAAATTAATTATGTATGTATATAGATAATAACTGATGTTTGAGGGTTTTTGGCCAAAAAGGGAGTTGTTTTAAAAAAAAATTCAAAACCTTTTTTTTGTGCATCCATACAGGCCTAATAGACGTGTTTTGTGTAAATTTATTCGAAATCGATAGAATAATTTTCTCTCTAGCTAATAATAATAATATTTATTACTTAATC
>JAGFPH010006782.1:18293-32655 GCA_018207615.1 Philaenus spumarius
TCCTACCCCACAAATACAAATATGTTTGTGAGAAAGTATGTGCCAGTACCGTTTACTTATTCAAGTTATGGACATTGGCGAATTCCTATTTTTGTAAGGTTTTATATTGTAGTGCGCTAATAGGATTGTAAAAGGGTCGGTTGCGGACGGGTGGCTTTAGGTTTGTGTTCCCTTGGTTTTTAGTCACTTGATTCATATTCCCGTTACGTCTTGTTGGTTTTACCACACAAATGATGGCAAATGTCCGAAACAACCGATAATAATAAAATTAAACATCCATCATTAATAAATAACTTAAAACAAAGAATAATTCGACCACGCAGTAGAACCGCTGACGTGAGTTGAGCAAATTTCTAAAATTACGTTTATAGGCCTATGTTTTAGGGTTTCAACCAACAATTAGGGAAATAGGTCTATTCACGACGGTGCTGAATAGCTGCAAAATGCTTCGCACGCCATTCCGTATATTGGGTTTTTCTTCAATACAGAATGCATTGCGTGCTTCGCACGCTATTCCACATATTGGGAGTATCTTCAATACAAAATTCATTGCGTGCTTCGCACGCCATTCCGCATATTGGGAGTGCCTTCAATAGATAAAGCTTTGCGTGCTTCGCACGCCAACCCCCGTATTGGGAGTATCTTCAATACAGAATGCATTGCAGCCTTCGCACGCCAACCCCACATGGCTTTGAACCGGGTTCTTCTATGGTATTTTACGTTTTGATGACTTTAGGGGAGCCAAACAAGCAATAAGGTTTCGTAAAAAACAAAATGTGCAGAATAACATCCTACATTTGTATTTGTAGAAAAAACTCAAAAACAAATTCATTCTCGTAGTAAAATTTCAAAAAATAGTTACTTCCGGTCAAAAAACGTACTTCCGGTTGTTGGATTTTTTTGGCTAACGAACTCGTCCGAGCGACGTAGACAATCAACACGTGTACCAAATTTGTCCAAATCGGACTTAAAATTCGGCCGCTAGAGTGCGAACACATATATATGAGTTTTAATGACACCCCAAATGTGTTCTGGGGACCATGATCGGTGCTCATTTGCTACTCCCGACCTTGGGTCTTACCATAAGGACCACTGCAATAGCTCATTTTTCGTATGGAAATTCACTAATAATCCAGTAGTAGGTCTACATGAAATCATTAACGTACTCAGGCAGTCACATCATATATAATCTAAAAACAGCTGTAATGTTAATACGGACGAGGCAGTTTAGTATAAACAGTTTACCGGACCAAATTTAATGAAAGCACTTTAACAAGAAAATGTTGTATTTAAAGCAATTAAACAAGTAAAGTTATTTGTGCGACTTCCTGTGTTTAGAACACACGAGTAATTTGTCAACCCAGTCTCTTGCCTCGGCCATCTGACACACCTCCCTCAGACTGTATACATTCCCTAAAGCTTTATCCATGAAAGAGTTGACGTCAAATACGATTCGCTGCGTTTACTCCGCAACGAGCAAATATTACGCTCTAATTAAAGCAGGTATGGTTGTATTTTAGAACAGCTGATCACATTGTTGATTGTTGCCAGGCCACGTTGATTATTATTACTTTCTTGGTTGAGGTTAGTTGACGCCGTGATGGTTCTTACCACTCCGAAGAAAGTTTTTATCGTAGAGCATTATTCTCGCTCATACTGAACAGCTCGTTCCTGCGAACTGCTGTAGAGTTTCAAGAACGATTTCACAGCCAATGCCGTAATGATTAGTGTTGTTGACGGATTCTGTCGTACGGGTAGTGTTCCACCAATGAATACAGAACCTATAAGAAGCGTAACGCTTATGGAATAAGTCAGCCCTGTTGGTTGCCGCCAAATCGAGCTTAACGCGGCAACCGTCAGGCAGCGCAAGTCTCACTCACACTCGCCGTACCGAAGACAGTAGCGCTCTCGCTACCAAGCGGCTGCCTCGCTAAGCTTGCCAGATTCAAATAAAACTATACTGAATCTTTAACATGGGCGTTCCGCTTCGTATAAGTTCTGTATTCGTTGGTTTCGCTCGGCGAAAAAGGGTGTGAAGGCCGTCGGAAAAACGGTCACTACGAATGAAAAGCCTTACACTTCTTCAACAAGTCCTGCAGTTGAAGCCTTCTCCGGACATCTTTGAAAACATCAGTAATACGTCTTCGACAAGAATGTATAGAATACAAACTGGTCAATCTTTAAATGTAAAGGACAAAAAAGACAGAGTAGTTTACTGCGCCTAAACTGAAATTTAATGTCTAATATTATTAATTGTTATCAAGAATTTCAGTTTTATCAGTTGAAAATGAAAAATGTTGTAAGCAATAAAAATTCATTGCTGTAATTTTGTGTATTTCTGTATTTTGTGTGATGTATTTTTACTTTCTCCACCCTATACGTAGTATATGGAGAAAGTATTGTTTTCGTAAAAATGTTCGAAATTGAATTTTCAGTTGAATTATCTGTTTTGGTGCTCCCAGAACCCCAAAAAATTGTTTAGTGCAATTATTTGTGTTGGTGTTCCCTGAACCCAAAAATATTTTTAGTGAAATTTTTTGTTTTGGTGCTCCCTGAACCCAAAAAAGTGTTTTTAGAGTGGTGTCTGTCTGTCAGTCTGTCTGTATGTATACTACACGACCAGAGAGGACACTATTGGTCCGATTTTCATGAAATTTGGTATGTAGGTACTAAACCCTAATATCTCCAGGCGTTTTTTTCATTTTTTGGAATTTTTAATTTTTAAGGGTAATTTACCCCTAAAAACCCATAAAAAACGACAAAAATGCAAATTTCTCAAAAACGGCTCTAACGATTTTGATCAAATTGTCAGTATTCATAGTGCTTAAGATGCCAAACAAAATGACACCACCCGCTTTTATCAAAACTTCGGCGTTTTATAATTATGGGGAAATGTTTAAAAATAAACAAGTTTGTGTTGTCAATCTAGCATCGCGGCAGCGGCCGCACGGGGTAGCACCACGGTAGCGAGCACGGCCAGTAATTCAAAGGTCGCGCGATCGAATATCGCCTGGGACAATAATTTTTTTATACGATTGACGTAGGTAGAATATTATTTTTTTGTTTTGTTCTAAAAAGTAGTAAATAAAATGATTAAAAACAATATTATTTTGACTACAGTAAGTTGGGAGAAAGTTTGTGTCAGTTAACTGATACCGTTTATTATGTTTTTTTTAAGGCAAATAAATGTAGTTGTTTAACTGTTCATTGCTGAAAACTTAACGCTTAAAAGTTAAGAATACTAGTAAAAATTGAACTTTGACCAGCCACCATTACGGACTGGATCTTCATAAAGAGATATGTTTACACATTTTTTCTCGTCATAATGCTGCCTGGGCTATGACATTATTAATTTGTTTCTCAAATTTAACTGCAGTACTGAAAAAGAAGGCTTGGTTTTTTGGAGTGAAATCGAGGCCAACAACAGCCTAAACTTTCTTGACCTGACCATCACAAGAAATGAGAATAAACATGGCTTTAAAATGTATAGAAAACCGACACAGACCAACCATACAATACACTATACTTCTAACCATCCAATATCACACAAACTGGCAGCTTACGTACACTATGGTACGTACAGCTTACGTACCAATATAAAGCTTCGTACACCGCGCTACCAACACGCCTATGAAGACTTTAACAACGAAATAACTACAATAAAACATATCGCAATATCCAATGGATACGATTCCACTTTAATAGATAAAATAATAACCAAACACAGAAAGAAATCCAGAAAACCAACTTCAATTATCGAAAAACCTGAATACATCCCTATGAAATTTAACCGAATTCTAGATCGTCCTTTCAACAACATTTTCCGCAGACATGGATATAAAATAGCTCATCAAGCTTCAAATAATTTGAGTAATTTTCTACAAACCAAGCCAAATAATACCAAAGACAAATTTACAAAAAGTGGAATATATAAGCTATCTTGTAATGACTGTAATAAAATATATATAGGCCAAACAGGACGCTCGTTCAAAACCAGACTCAAGGAACATATCCCTAGCCATAAAAAAACAATAACAGACAGACAGAGCTCAAATTACGCAGAGCACTTAATTAATGAGAATCATAATTACACCGACATAAACACTAATTTACAAATTTTGCACAAAGTCAATAAAGGGACTACAATGAATATATTGGAAGAATTTCAGACATATAAAGAGTACAAAAATAATGCAGATAACATGTTGAATGACAAGTTGAACTTATCTTCCAACCATATATACGACATAATCGCCCAAGTCAAGCAAACATAACAAAACAAATAGATCCACCATTCGTTCAAACATTCAACTTAATTATCAGAACATACTGATAACCTCTGTCCACATCTAGTGTCCTACCTGCAGCTGGACATGAACGACGTAATAATGTGGCCACAAAAATTTTTATTAAAATTTTACGAGTTTTACTCCAATTTTGTGTGTGTTAGTGTTATGTGTTCGTGTATGTGTTAGTACAAGCCTGACGAAGCCGACAGTGTTCGGCGAAACAGCGCTGTAGCTATATTCTACAATTACGGACTGAAGACATCTAATACAAGGTAATTATAACGATATAATTAACAGTCCAAGGCAACACAATAAAAAAGATTTATATTCATTATAGTTTTCACTTCTGTCAGCAGTCCCGCGACTTCTATCTTTTTAGAATATCTTAAACATAACTTACTGTAATAAAATTCTTTAAACATTGCAATTTCCTTGAAAACTCTTTCAAGCTATCGCCCATTGTCCCTCCACATTGTCATAACTTTTTGAACCAGAATTTGCCACCACCTTCGAAAGTGTATCTTTTTCCCGGAAAGTAGGCCTATAACTACAGCTCGTAGGGAAAGTAGCTTGTATTATAACTACAGGGTCCGTCAATGGAACGTGATGATGGAATGAAGTAATTGCTTGTTGAAAAAAACTTCAAATATTTTCTTACTAAATAATTGATTCAACAGCCAAGTTTATAATAAGTTGTTTTTCAACAACCAATTGCTTCATTCCATCATCCCGTTTCATCGACGGACCCTGTGTATTGAAATTCTGCTCGATAAATCCGTTCCCGAGAAATGTGTGCGATATCCTTATATACAGACTGTCCCAAAAGTCCCGGACCGGTTTAATAACTCCTAAACGAAACTAGCTACAGTAATAATATTTCAGACATGACTCCTGGCTACAAAAAACTATTTTTTGAGTTGTTAGTCACTATTGCCCCCCCCCCCAAAAATCAATTTTTGGGGGGAGGGGCGTTGGCAAAGCTTAAAAAAATAGTTTTACGTTATAAGGCAACCCATCATTTTAAAGGTATCATTGAGTTAAACACAACAGCGCAAATCTGAGGTCGATATCTTGCTCCTGTCCAAAATGGCTGACCTTTTAGTGTTTCTTATGGTCATGTAATTTAAAATTGACCCCCGTTGGTTGTATTAAACATTTTTATTATTTTAAAACAAAGTAAACACACGCACAAAAGAGTTTAAAGTATAAAAACAAATTTGTCATACTTGGTAATAATAACAAAATGTTTTTCTTTACACTCAAAAACAAAGTTCCTTACCAAAGATGATATCCATGGTTTAGAGTAAGTATTCGAACTGCTTTCCTTCCACAGTCAAGCAGTGTGCTAGTCTGTAATAGTGATGCTGTACTACATTCTGTATCATTTCCCCCGGTATTTGCTGAGCTTCGTTGGTTATTCGTTGTCGAAGTTCAAAATGTTCTATTTTAAATTACATGACCATACGAAACACTAAAAGGTCAGCCATTTTGGACAGGAGCAAGGTATCGACCTCGGGTTTGCGCTGTTGTGATTAACTCAACGAGATCTTTAAAATGATGGGTCACTCGATAGGGGTTTACATTTAAAAATTTGGGGCAAACCCCCCAAATTTGGTTTTTGGGGGCAGGGGCAGTAGTGAATAACAACTAAAAAAATTGTTAGTTTTTTGTATCCAGGAGTCATGTCTGAAATATTATTACTGTAGCTAGTTTCGTTTAGGAGTTATTAAACCGGTCCGGGACTTTTGGGACAGTCTGTATAATTCTGTAAGCAAAATTTTAGATTCAAAATTGTGGGAATTTGGTAAGTCGGAGGATGATGGGAGGGGTGTCAAATTAAAGGTATCGATTCAAAGAACGAGAGAAAAATATAAGTTTTTTCTAAAATTAAAAACTAAGGGGTTTTTGAGATCCCCGAAAAACGAAACATTCCCATAAGAAATACATGAGAATTTAAAAACATAAAACAGCTGTTCTGCAGTTTACATTAAAACATTTGGTATTAAATAAATAAATTAAAAACATAAAACAGCTGTTCTGTAATATAATATGACAGTTAAAGTAAACTATATTTTTAAATAAAATCTGCTACTTATTAACCTATAATAGATACACGTTGACACACACATAGAGAAACCTTATAAGATTGATTTTTGGAAGGTTGTATGGCTGTTCTATTAACTCTTCATACATTTATACTAATATCATAAAGAGGTAAAGTTTGTTTCTTTGTTTGTATGTAGGGGGTAATCTCTGGCACTACTGAACCGATTGAAAAAATAGTTTTACTGATAAAAAGCTACACTTTACCTGAGTAACATAGGCTATAATTCATTTCGATAAAAACCTTTTTTTTATTTCAATATTTGTAAATTTAGTCGGAAAAAATTCTTAGGTTAGACCTAGAATGATAAACCAACACATGTATTTACATTTATTACCATAACATAAATTGAATAAAAGAACGGATAATATATAGCTGTTTGTTCCAATATTTCCATTAACAGCTGATTTCAAAATTGGAAGCAATTATTTTTGTATTTCCAGATTTTAGGTTAGGGTTTTAAAGTGTAGACCTGAGCCTTGCTGGTTCTTTTAACCATTATTATAACTGCTGTTATGAAATATAAGAAATAATTTGATTTGAACATTTATCATTATTTATTATCTTAATTTTGAGGTTATTATTACTAATCATATAACTTTATCATAAATAAAACATAACATTTGTTTTTAGAAGGTTCCATTGGGGGTTGGCGTGAGGAGCACGCAGGGGTCTCCCCTAGTACAAACTAATAGTAGTGATCCTTTGGAAGAACTGTATTTGTCGTACTGTTGTCTGTTCTTTTTTCGAAAATATTATCTCTGCGATCGAAGAAAGCTTACCGAGGGAAAGACCTCAATGATTGCACAGTCAACATACAAACACACATCCATCTTTATTCACGTTTAGTCACTTGGAATTTATACTTGCAGTTAAACTTTCGTTACACACTACAATATTAGCATACAAGCTAAACAACATGTTAATATTTATGATTAATTCATTACAAACTTTACTCTTCATACATCATATCTGTCATGTCTGTCAAGTTTTATTTTAAAACAGTAATTAAAAAATTGTTTGACAACTAGTGTTGACATGATTTTAACTTTAGAAATTTTTCTGTAATTTGTAGGTTTGTTTTTACTTTCTCACTATACTATAGTATAGAGTATAGAGAAAGTAAAGTGATCGCAAAAAATCGATGTTGACATTATTGTGGAAATATCCGTTTTAGGACCCCCTGAGTCCAAAAAAGTGTTTTTTACAAAATGTCTGTCTGTATGTCTGTATGCATACAAAGCTAGAGCGAAAACTATTCGATCGATTTCAAACAAATTTGCACCAGACATGTCAAGTAGGCCAGTATAGATGCACGAAAAACGGTTTTGAAAACAACCCCCTTTTTGGCAAAAAAACCCTAAAAAAATCAGTTATTATTTTTTATAAAAACCGGCTGTAACGTTTTAGGTAAAATTTGGCTTATTTGTAGCCTTTAATGTACCCTAACATACGCAAAAACCGCATCTTTCTAAAAGTTCTCGTTTAGCTAATAATAATAACAGATTTTTGGCCATAAAGGGGATTGTTTTTAAAAAAATTTCAAAACCTTTTTTCGTGTATCTATACAGACGTAATTGACGTGTTTGTTGCAAATTTGTTCGAAATCGATCGAACAGTTTTCTCACTAAATAATATTTATTAGTTAATCTCTTACTTTAATAAATCACCTCTCCTACCCCACCCTACAATTATGAAGTCACAGTGAATCTGTTTAATAATTTAAATACGTTTGTGAGAAAGTATGTGCCAGTTCCTGGTACCGTTTATTTTTAAATAATTTGAAGAAAGTTTCTATTTTAGCCGTTACCGTGGTGCAATTTGTTTACAATTTCTGAGTAGTTTTCGTTTTATGCTCCCTAAACCACAAAGCCATAGCATTGACTATATAAGTACTTACATATATTAGCCAGTACTATATAATACTCACATAGTCAATGGCCATAGTCATCTCAAAAGTGTATATGTCTGAAACATGGGTGAAATCTTTCGCCAGCTCTCTCTAACGAAGATGAATATATGACCTATGCTCTGTCTTTCTAGACCTATGAATATATGAACATTTTAATTATTTATTGCCAGTGGAATCAGCTCAGAAAGTGCTCGAAACATTATGCAAATAACTTATTAGTTTAGCTCATAATAACTTTAAAATATTTTGTTTCTAGAGTAATTCTGGGTATTGTTGACAACTACCAAGAAATACATTTTCATTTTTTTTGGTCAATATCTCTGTAATCCTTTGAGCTACAGGCAAAATTTAAAAAAATCATTGTATTTTCCATTAAAAAAGTAAACTTTTTTGTCTCTTCTAAATTTTTTTGTAAAGTTAGCAGTTTTTGAGATATTTGATATTAAAAATGATAAACAGCCTCAATTTTGAAAATATTTAAAATAATGTTTTAATTTTTCGTACAGTGATAAAAGGTTACGCAACAAATAGGTATACAAAGTTTGAGCTCAATATCTTTTCTACTTCCAAAATTGTTAAGTATTTTGTAAAAAAACACATACAGACAGACAAACGTAAAAATAAGCACCCATGTTTATATTGTGAAATATGTTTGTCTGGATCAAAGAAACATATCCACAAAAGGGGTCCAGAGAGTTCGGGAACACCCTGTATAATAATACGTTATTATAATTATTATAATATTAATATATTATAATAATATTAATATATTATAATAATATTATATTATAATAAGTATGCGAAAAATAGTGACCATTATAATGTAAGCATTATTTATTTAGTGACTAATGATTTTGATTGAGGTATTAGTGTATGCACTCTAAGAATAAGAATAGTTCAATATGTGAGGGATAATTATAATAATTATTATATTTATGCGTTTTAAGTTTTGTAGGGAAGATTGATTTTTGTCTAACAAAATTTTTTTGTAAGTTTAGACAAAATTTTACATTTTGTACATTTTGACAAAGTAATATTTTACATCGTTTTATTTTACTGTAACTTATTATTACTCATTTAAATATAAAATTTAGCTTCATTTTACAACAATGGAGGTCATACACGTTAATGGAGTGTCTATTCCTCACAGAGTAGTTTCTTCTAGGCCAGATGGCCAATGCTTAATCTACTCTTTGGCTTTAATTGTACATGACACGATTCATTGGGGTTTGAGGTGAGGACCAGAGTTTTTAGTCATGTTTCAAACAATTGGCGCAGGTTCAAACCATATACTTTAAAAGTAACAGGAGATATTTATTCAACAAAAAAAGAATATATATTATTATAATATTATAATTATAATATTTTAATTATGTAATTTCAAAATATGATATAATATTTTTTGAGAATATATTGACTTGTGTGATTTGTTAACCTTTATTCTCCTCTAATATTAATACTGATAAAAATATAAATCGGTCATAGAAGTTATCACTTCCAACTAGCTAAAGGGGTGGAAAAAATAGGGGCTGAAGAACAATTTAAAGTATCATAACTTGCTTAGTAGGCAAAGTATCAAACACGTTCAAAATTATGGTAAACCTTCTAAATGTTGGTGTCCGGACAGATGGTTACATGGACATCTCATTACACTTTTGGGGCCAGCTACCTGAATTGGCAATTCCAACCCCTGATGGCCGACTCATTCTGCACTCATGTAATTTCTCTGTAATTACACCAACACTCTGAACATAATTTAATGCTATGGGCTTACTTATACAGGGTCGGATTGTATTCATTGAAATAAATAAAAATTGTTCAGTAACATTTTTTTTGAATTCGGCTTAGATTAGTCGCAATCCCTCCGCCATTTGTTTTTACAAAAACTCACTGTAACTCCAGAAACAGATGAGATATCAAATTAAAATTTGGAATAAGTATTTTGCATGTTAAGATTTACAAGTGTACCAAACGCAAAGAATTTATTGTTACGTAAATTGCCTGGAAGAGTAAAAACAAAAACTAGAGGAAATAGCAATGGAAAAGACATAATCCAGAAAAGAAGAGCCCTGAACTGAAGTTGTCCCAGACCAGGAAATCTGGAGGGGGGAGGTTTATTCAGTATTCAATACACAATGTCCATTTCAGACGTAATGGCAAGTAAACTATTTGAACACAATTTACAAAATGAGGAAGTAAATGTCCATTTCAGATGTATTACCAAGTAAACTATTGTAATACAACTTAAGAAATGAGGAAGTAGAATGTCCACTTCAGAGGTATTACCAAGTAAACTATTTTAACACAACTTACAAATTGAGGAAGCACAATGTCCATTCCAGAGGTATTACCAAGTAATCTATTTTAACACAACTTACGAAATGAGGAAGTAGAATGTCCACTTCAGAGGTATTACCAAGTAAACTATTTTAACACAACTTACAAATTGAGGAAACACAATGTCCATTTCAGAAGTATTACCGAGTAAACTATTTTAACACAACTTACAAAATGAGGAAGCACAATGTCCATTCCAGAGGTATTGCCGAGTAAACTGTTTTAACACAACTTACGAAATGAGGAAGCACAATGTCCATTCCAGAGGTATTACCGAGTAAACTATTTTAACACAACTTACAAAATGAGGAAGCACAATGTCCATTTCAGAGGTATTATCAAAAATACTCTGCTATATACACGTGTGTACTATTTACAGTAGAGCTAGACGGAAAAATGCGTGACGGTAAAATCCAAATTCCCCACGCGCATAATTTCTTGGGCTTTTTTTTACACTTCTAAAATCCTCACATATTGAACAAAACCGTACGCCCCAATTGCCATCGTTAAAACAAATACCATTACACGGACGACACCCTGCCCCGTAATTAATCAAACACCAAGAACACGGACGCTGAAGTAATAAAGGATTACATTTTCCGGCTCGCAGCGCGCAAGTTCAGTTTGCGGCAATAATGCGGACACTTGTGTCAACAAGATAGTAATTTCACACTTACAGACGTGTTTGGTGTTTGAAGGAGTCGCTAGACGGGATTAAATTACAATCTGTGTCCTTAGTGGAGGGGAGGTTGTATATACAGTTGGTGGTGCTTGCGGAATTTAGGCGCGCTAGAGTGCGTTTAATAAATGGCATAGCGCGCGGTAATTAATAAGCGGTCGTAGAAAATGAGTGTCCGCAGACACTTTCGGAAAGGTTTCTCCTCGATACCGTAGTAGCGGTCCTACTCTCCTTCGCCTAGTTAAAATAAGTTATTCTTACCACACGGTCATTGATTTGTGCAAAATTAATCTAAATTTAATTATCAGCGCTGACAGAACATTGCTCTTTCCTCAAAAGAATCCTACAGCAGTTGTTTAGTTGGAAAAGGTTAGTTAAAGGGCTGACTATATTTCAAGTTTGCTTGCGCCTGTAGGCCTACTTCATCTAGAAAAAATTGTTTTGCGAATATTTTGGAAATATTAATCTTATGACTGAAATAATTCTATTACGCAGCTGAACCGCTGAATAGCGAATTTCCAAAATTAAATTTATGTTTCAGGGTTTCAACCAGCGACCACGGAATACTATAGACTGGCAATGTCGCGCAAGGCTTGAAGCCGATTCACCCAGAGCCGGCGAATAGAATATACTAGCTATTCTCGCCGGCCCTGGATTCACCTATGAGTGGTGGACATAAAAACGTCTGACTCCGCTACTTCCGAGTGTCAGCGTTATTGTAAGTACAGTTAACAACGTTGTGATTTAAGATGCAGATTGTGGGTTTTTTTTAAGTGAACAAATTAAGGAAAAAAGGTTTTTATTGGTTCGCAGACTAGTTTTTAGAGTATTTCAGTAAATAATTAGTATGATTAGATCAGTTTGGTTGGAATAATATTTTTAATTTTCTTTGGTTTCTTCTAAATTCGCAATTTTGTCTATTTAGCGAATATTTTTGTAAGTAAAGTTAGCAACATTGCAATTTAAGATGAATATTGTGGTTTTATTTTTTATTCTAGGGCAATGGGCAATGGGCAAGGATTGTTTTATAGTTATAATTTTGAATACAATGTTGTTTTCTTTCAAAACCGTCAACTCATTCAGTTTCCTTATAGTTATTGTTCTTATTATACAATTTTAATATATTAACCATTTTTATTCAATTATAATTACTCGGACCATGAATTTATGGTACAATATAGTGATAAATCAAGCAATAGCGCTATAAATTAATGACAAGACTTGTAGGTACGGTAGATTAGCGATGGTATTGTCAGCGCGCCGGTTCACAAAACAATCAAACCAACTCGTCACTATACCACAGCCTTCAGGCTAATCTAAGCATTTTACAAAGAAATGTAAAGAATATATTTTTCTTTTTTGGTTGATTTCCAACAACTTTTACGCTTTGACAAATCGCCTGCCCAAAAAATACAAAACTTTCTCGCTATGCCTAAATTTTGTGTCATATGTCTAAACACAACGTTGACTTTCTTTGTTAGCGAATTTTCATAGGAAAAACGAGCTATTGCAGTGGCCCTTATGGTGAGACCCAAGGTCGGGAGTAGCAAATGAGCACCTATCATGGTCCCCAGAACACGTTTTGGGGTGTCATTAAAATTCATGTATGTATTTGTGTATATATATGTATATATGTGTTCACACTCTAGCGGCCGCATTTTAAATCCGATTTGGTCCAAATTTGGTACACGTGTTGGTTGTCTATGTGGCTCGGACGAGTTCGTTAGCCAAAACTATCCAACAACCGGAAGTACGTTTTTTGACCGGAAGTAACTATTTTTTGAGATTTTTACTACGAGAATGAAAATTTTTTAGAGTTTTTTCTAACAATATAAATACAGGATGTTATTCTGCGCATTTTGTATTTTTACGCGACCTTATAGCTCGCTTGGTTCCCCCAAAATCGATAAAAACGTAAAATACCATAAAAGTACCCAGTTCAAAGTGATGCAAACAAATTCTACTAATATATTGCGTACACACAGACAGCTGTTCAACGCCTTCGTGAGTAGACCTATTTCCCAAATTGTTGGTTGAAACACTAAAACATAGGTATATAAACTTAATTTTGGAAATTTGCTCAACTCACGTCAGCGGTCCAGCTGCGTGGTCGATTTATTTTATATTTTTTCCCGCTACATAAAATATATTTTTCTATTTTTGTTTGATACCGTCAGCATGGTCATAGTGTTTTAAGCAATATTTTAAAATTTCGGAATTTTATCTCAACACTAAGTGTGTGTTCAAACGGTATTAATGAAACGCGGCGAATTAAAATGTGTACCGGTTGTGGACAGAGAATCCGGTGTGTTCACCTAAGAGTGGGCGTGGTCGGCTTCAACTCCCGTAATGCATTGTGCATGAGCTTTGCCAGTCTATAGTATTCCTTGGTCGCTGGTTTCAACCAACTATTTCGGAAATTGGCCTACTCACGAAGGAGCTGAATAGCTGCGGTATTTTCGTAAATATAGGAGATTGTTTTGCTAGTGGTAAATATATTTGTACTAGTGGAGATGAGCGTGACCATCAATTTGAACGGAAAGAAACAAAACTTCTCTTTCCATTTTAATATAATGAAGGGAATCGCATTTATTCCAGTGTGATAACTCAAGTAATAACAATAAAAAAAGAAGTACAAAAGAACAATCAAAAAAACCAAAAGTTGAATAGGCGAGTTAACAACAAACTTTCAGCCATCTTGAGGTATGACAGCGGTGCCAGATTTTTTGTAAAGTAAAAGTGAATTTGTAAACATATAAATATAGTCTATACTAGTAAACCCGAATGTTTTGTGTGCTGAAGATACTCAAAATACGGGGGTTGGCGCGCGAAGCACGCAATGCTTCGTGTGTCGAAGATACTCCCAATCAATCAATCAATCAATCAATCATTTATTGGTCTCTTTGACAAATATTTGTATGAGACAAGTCAACAATAAAACAATACTAACAATATATATATGTAACTTACAAAAACAATAACCATACAATAAATCATATACATGTAACCAATACTAGTCATTTAAAAATCTACATAGAATA
>JAGFPH010006782.1:37655-50664 GCA_018207615.1 Philaenus spumarius
CTCTAAAAACACTTTTTTGGGTTCAGGGAGCACCAAAACAAAAAATTCCACTAAAAATATTTTTGGGTTCAGGGAGCACCAACACATATAATTGCACTAAACATTTTTTTGGGGTTCTGGGAGCACCAATACAGATAATTCAACTGAAAATTCAAATTCGAACATTTTTACGAAAACAATACTTTCTCCATAGGCTATACTAGCCTACGTATAGGGTGGAGAAAGTAAAAATTGGTTTCATTTTGAAATACCATCATATGCGGGATGTTGATTGATGAATACATTCTAAAAAACCGTTTTAATCTTTTCATGAACTTATGGTGTAAATAGTAGAAAATAGTAAACATTTTAAAATTTTTACTAGGTTGCAAAAAGAGATATTGCAAAAAAACCTTAGCAATCAACACTCACAATCTATTTGACTTTTAGAAAGAAAATACAGCTTTCGTTTTTTGATTGCATAAAAATATGCTTAAAAGTGAAGGTATGACTAGGTTTTTGGCGAATTTCCATATGAAATATGAGCTATTGCAGTGGCCCTTATGGTGAGACTCAAGGTCGGGAGTAGCAAATGAGCACCGATCGTGTCCCCAGAACACGTTTTGGGGTGTCATTAAAAATCATATATATATACGTATATATGTGATCGCACTCTATCGGCCGCATTTTAAGTCCGATTTGGTTCAAATTTGGTACACATGTTGGTTGTCCACGTCGCTCGGACGAGTTCGTTAGCCTAAAAATCCAACAACCCGAAGTACGTTTTTTGACCGGAAGTAACTATTTTTTGAGATCTGTACTACGAGAATGGATTTTTTTAGAGGTTTTTCTATAAATAATTATAAATGTAGCATGTTATTCTGCACATTTTGTTTTTTTACGCGACCTTATAGGTCGCTCGGTTCACCCAAAATCGATCAAAACGTAAAATACCATAAAAGTACCCGGTTCAAAGCCATTTGGTGGATTTTACCGTGGGGTTGGCGTGCGAAGCACGCAATGCATTGTGTATTGAAGATATTCAAAATACGGGGGTTGGCGTGCGAAGCACGCAATGCTTTGTGTATTGAAAATACTCCAAATATGCGGAATGGCGTGCGAAGCACGCAATGCTTTGTGTATTGAAGATAATCCCAATATGCGGAATGGCGTGCGAACCATTTTGCAGCTATTCAGCACCGTCGCGAATAGATCTATTTCCCAAATTGTTGGTTGAAACCCTAAAACATAGGCGAATAAACTTAATTTTGGAAATTTGCTCAACTCACATCAGCGGTTCAGCTGCGTGGTCGAAATATTTTAACATTGAAATTGGTTGCCAACTTCGCCGTTTTGAATTTAGGGAGCCGAGCCTTAATATGCGCCTGCAAATCCATACCGGCTCCCTTAGGCGTCATCCAGAGATCTGTTATGAAGATGGCGCTGCGTAAACCAAAAAGACATCCATCTGACGAGCCGTATGACAGTTTAAACGTTTTCAATATCAGACAAATTTTTGTAAAAACTCTTTTAACTTTTTCGCATAAAAATTCCGATTTAATTTTTTCTATTTCGAGCCATTCTCGTTTCACTCTTCATTCTCAAGTAGTGGGTATAAGAACAGATAGGCTTTATAGATCTGTATCCACTTCTAACTCATATTACGTTTCACAGATGATTTTCCGTAATATTCCAAAAAACCTGAGACTATTTCAAAATTATACAGTTAAGGCCTATAAAAAGCAAGTTTCTTTATGATTAGGGGAGGTAGGGAGGAATTATTGTGAGTCCGTAATTTTTTCGGAACACGAATAAAGTTATGTTTAGCCTATATGTCGCTCTTTTTAATGTCAAATTATACAATTTTTATAGACAGCGAATTTTCTGTGGAGATAAGTAGGTATGAATGGGGGGTGTGGGGTTAGGAGGGAATGTTACATAAACTTCACAATGAAGGACGGGAATACACATTGCAAACTATTTTGTTAGCCTAAATCTGGAACATAACACCGCTAACAGCGTCAAAGGATTAACACGGAGCAAGAAGTGCCGAGGAGGGGAGCAAAGACGTAAGTAAATAGCATGAAACCGTACAAGCACCGAGGAATCCTCACAAACATAACATAAGGTAAATAGCTCACGCTGTGATTGTATAAATCTCAGACGGGACTAAATGTGTTGTCTTGGTAGGCCATAGGGGATACCGGTACGCCTCCTTCGCAACATTTTTCTCCTATTTTTAGCGAATTTCCATAGGAAAATGAGCTATTGCTGTGGCCCTTATGGTAAGACCCAAGGTCGGGAGTAGAAAATGAGCACCGATCATGCTCCCCAGAACACGTTTTGGGGTGTCATTAAAAATCATATATATGTATGTATATATTTATGTATGTGTGCGCACTCTAACGGACGCATTTTAAGTCCGATTTGGTTCAAATTTGGTACACATGTTGGTTGTCTACGTCGCTTGGACGAGTTCGTTAGCCAACAAAATCCAACAACCGGAAGAACGTTTTTTGACCGGAAGTATTTTTTGAGATTTTTCCGACGAGAATAGATGTTTTTTTCTACAAAAATAAATTTAGGATGTTATTCTGCACATTTTACTTTTTTACGCGACCTTATAGCTCGCTTGGTTCCCCCAGAAATCGATCAAAAGGTAAAATACAATAAAAGTACCCGGTTCAAAGCCATTGGGTGGATTTTACCGTGGGGTTGGCGTGCGAAGCACGCAATGCATTGTGTATTGAAGATATTCGAAATACGGGGGTTGGCGTGCGAAGCTCTCAATGCACTGTGTATTGAAAATAGCCTCAATATGCGGAATGACGTGCGAAGCACGCAATGCTTTGTGTGTTAAAGATACTCCCAATATGCGGAATGGTGTGCGAAGCATTTTGCAGCTATTCAGCACCGTCGTGAGTAGTCCTATTTCCAAAATTGTTGGTTGAAACCCTAAAACATAGGCCTGTAAACTTAATTTTGGAAATTTGCTCAACTCACGTCATCGGTTCAGCTGCGTGGTCGAATTATTTAATTTGAAACCATAAATAATATTTTTTTAGCTTTGTTATAGGCCTAATGAAAGACGAGGTAAAATTTAGAAAAAAGTTGTTCTACCCTTAGTGTTAATCAATTTGACTTATATCATCTCTTCTAAAGTTTTTTTTATGTATTTTTAAACATTTTTAATAACTTTTTTGTTTTTGAACCATTTTGCCTAAAATGTTGGAGGCTCATTCTACATATTTTAACACAGTTTTTCAACTATGGAAAACATTCTAGCGAGTATGTAACTAAAGTTCAAATTTTCAAATTTTTTTAAAAACGTTTATAAAATGTGTAATATAGCTTGTAAAATGATTCCCATAATTAAAAAGCTGGCAAATCTTATAAAGATAAAGAGGTAAAAAATTCAAAGCTGTATCTTATATGGGTCAAGAGTTATTCAAAATCTTGTGTTCGAAACGGAAAAAAACGATAAGCGGCAAATGGCGTTTAAAGTTTTACTATGAATCAAATATCAAAAATGCAATGTTTGTTACCTTCTAAATGTCCAATGCACCATATTATGTTTTTCCTTCTTGGGCAATCTTTATGTCCTCCTCTTTCAACTGGCTTTCAATAGCTATTAGGTATGCTATAGCATCTGCCTAATATAAAATTATCCAAAGGGTCTAAACAATATTCGACACAAATTACACCTAGTTTACCTTCGCAACTAAACACTTACTTGTTCAAAATGTTACTAATTACTATGAACTGTAAACATACAAATTAAACTCACTTCAAATGAACACAATAGTAAACATAACCTGAAATCAAAACAACAGCTGGCATCAGTCCTATCACAGCAAACAGCTGGTACAGTGCTAGATCATAGAAATATCACATAATATAATGTACTGAGGTACTATAACAAAACCAAGTTACGCTATATAAATGTTTATTTCTTAAAATATATAAATTACTAGCTGACCCGTACGGCGTTGCCCGTGGTGGTTGGTATTTTCAGTCTTTTTAACGTAATTGTATTCTTTTTAAGTGTTCAGTCAGTGAGTGGTATTTGGCTTTTATATATATAGATCTTAAATAATAAAAGCACTATTGTCATAATAATAAAAGATCTGAAATTATGATTTTAGTAACTTTGATCCCCCCAAACTCCTCATAAAATTTCGAAATTTTTCATACCCTTTCTTAGTGAGCACCTATGGCCCTAGAGGAAGCTACATACCAAATTTCATTCCACCCGTTCGGTAGTTTTGAAGAAATCGTGATTTAATAACTTTGATCCCCAAACCCCCCTAAAATTTCGAATTTTTTCAAACCCTTTCTTAGTAAGCACTTATGGCCCTAGAGGAAGCTACATACCAAATTTCATTCCAATCCGTTCGGTAGTTTTGAAGAAATCGTTTTTTAATAACTTTGATCCCCCAAATTTCTAATTTTTTCAAACCTTTTCTTAGTGAGCACCTATGGCCCTAGAGGAAGCTACATACCAAATTTAATTTCAATCCGTTCGGTAGTTTTTGAGGAATTGTGATGAGTGAGTCAGTGAGTGAGCGAGTGGTATTTCGCTTTTATATATAGCCTATAGATAAACCTTAAAAAACGTATTGCTAGTTAGTTTGTAGCTTGGAAAATAAAACCAATAAAACGTGCTGCAAGGAATGCCCATTATGAAAGAGGTTGCGTGAAAAATTAAAATTTCGCGAGTGGCGCCAGCGACCGAAACAACCAAAAAAAAATAGGAAATAATTTTCAAAACGGTTTGAAATTTCGCTCAAACATTTCTATGAACATGTACATTGATTTAAAATACAGAATACAATTTAATAAAAATTGACCAACATTGACCATTGGAGGAGGCGGGTACTCTTAACAAAAAATGTACAAAATATAACATTTTCTCTCTAGGTTAAAGGATATCCCCAACCGAATTTTATCTAAACATCCTACAGTCTAAACCTCAAACGTATTACTTAAAGAACATACTCATACCCACAGTTTTGTGGTAAGACGGCGGAAGTAAAGCAAACGGTGGTTGACTCGGTTAAAACTGACAGCATATGACTAGTTACCTGTTCTTTGGCATGAAAGTGTCCACGGGGTCAGCCTTACGATTGGCGAGAGAATACCGTATCGCCTGGGTGTGAATATAAGGCGGACGCCCTCCGCCTCACCAAGTAAGTAAAGAAACGATGAAAATAATAAAGTGACAAATTTTCTGCTAACAGTGCGATCAGTGTTGATGTACGCGTTCACCGATTGGTGGGTGATGACCAACAAAACCAACCGCGGAGGAAACTGGAAATACTGCAGACACACACGTAAGTGAGGAACGCCACCATTCTAGGGTCAGCTGGCATCCATACTGTCAGCAGATGACTTGAATGCTTGCGAGGGGGCAGCGGGGTGCGGGAAAGAGTTCTCCCACCACAGCACTGGTTATTTTATTTTGCCTGTAGCTCAAAGGATAACAAAGATATTGTTAAAAAAGTAAAAATGTATTGCCTTAATCTTTATGTTTGTGTTATAGATCTACACCACTTGTATCATACATTTTTCGTTTTCAGCCAATATCTCGGCTATATTGAAGATATGGGGAAAATAAAATAAACATTGTGTTTGTCATTAAAAAAGTAAACTTTTTTGTCTCTTGTAATTTTTTTGTAAAGTTAGCGGTTTTTGAGATATATCACATTAAAAATTATAAACCACCGCCATTTTGAAAATATTTAAAATAGTGTTATAATTTTTCGTACGGTGATAAAAGGTTACGCAAAAAATATGTATACAAAGTTTAAGCTCAATATCTTTGCTACTTCCAAAAATATTAAGTATTTTGTAAAAAACACATACAGACTGACAGACAGCAACACATAGGACACATAGGACAGCATGTGTATAGCATTATTTGCTTGTTTTTAGCATACAAATTCGCCCGTGAAGTTTCGGACAGTCGAAGCTGGACACCCTGTATATAAGATATAAAAATCTAATGATGGTGTCTGTCTGTGTATGTGTTACTCAATCACGTAAAAACTACTGGATGGATTTGAATGAAATTTGGCACACATATAGATCATGACCTGCAATGAGACATAGGCTAGAATTCATTTAGATTTAAGGGTTGAAACAATCCCTAAACAATAAATATTTATTATTATACTTCCATTAAGACTATAGAGCTGGAATTTTGTACTTATATTTCTTACAAAATATATATAAAAAGAATATTTATAAAACCATATTTGTATTTTTTAGTGCACTGCTAAGGTGTGAAAATGTAACAACCCCTAAAACAATAAAAAATAATTGTTATAATTCCCATTAAGCTAAAGAGCTGGAAATTGGTAAATTTATTTCTTACAATACATATATACTATGTAAATCATAGTTTCATTTTATAGCGTGCTGCTAAGGGATGAAAATGTAATAACAACCCCTAGAACAGTACAAATTAATTATTATAATTCTCATTAAGCTAGAGAGCTGGAAATTGGTACATTTATTTCTTACAATACATATATACTACTAGCTGACACGTACGGTGTTGCCCGTGGTGGTTAGTATTTTCAATCTTTTTAACGTAATTGTAATCTTTTGAAGTGTTCGGTTAGTGAGTGGTATTTGGCTTTTATATATATAGATCTTAAATAATAAAAGCACTATTGTCATAATAATAAAAGATCTGAAATTATGATTTTAGTAACTTTGATCCCCCCAAACCCCTCCTAAAATTTCGAAATTTTTCTTACCCTTTCTTAGAGAGCGCCTAAGGCCCTAGAGGAAGCTAGATACCAAATTTCATTCCAATCCGTTCGGGCGTAATTTGAGGATGATCAAAAACGCATTGAAAACGCAAGGAAAATGCAAAAACGCCTATTTCTGGCGTAATTTTGGGAGAATTTCAAACATTTTTTAACAGACTACTTTTAGGCCTTAAACGAACCTAAGTACCAAATTTCAACATTTTCTGCCAATTAGTTCTCGAAAAAGCTGAGAAAACGCAAAAAATCGCTAGAAAAACGCGAATATTGGGCGTATTTTTGGGATGTTTTCAAAATCCGTTCCTAGTGCGCGTCTAAAGGTCCAACTAAACATGCATGCCAAATTTGAACTCATTTGGTTCAGTAGATTTTTAGTTCTGCTGATGAATGAATCAGTGCCATTTCGCTTTTATATAGATAGATGTAAATCATAGTTTCATTTTATAGCGTGCTGCTAAGGGGTGACAATGTAATAACAACCCCTAAAACAGTACAAATTAATTATTATAATTCCCATTAAGCTAGAGAGCTGGAAATTGGTACATTTATTTCTTACAATACATATGTAGTATGCAAACCATAGTTTCATTTTATAGCTTGCTGCTAAGGGGTGAAAATGTAATAACAACCCCTAAAAAAATAAATATTTATTACTAGGCTATGCCGCGAAACTTTGAACCGTGTACGAAGCCACGGGTACCTGCTAGTAATATATAAGGATGACCATCTTAAGAATAATAATAACCATCATTTAGTTGTAATTTACAAGAAAACAAAAAGGTTGTTCACTTTGTTTCAAGATGCCCAATTTAAGCTCGTCATTGGTTGGTTTCCTAAAAAAAGAATTAGGATCGAATTTGAAGTATTATTTAAAAGACGGTTGGAAATTTAGATGCGGTCGGGTAAAAGAGTTTAATTGTTTAAAATCTGTTCAAACTACGCATTCAATTAAAATAAATATTACACAAATTATAGATGGTATAAATATATTTATGTAAGAGTGAGTGTGTGTACGGTGATTGTAAAAGTTTGTGTATATTGTATGTATACAAATATGCTACTGGAGATAATGACACTTTTCTTTTGGACCATTTGTTAAAACTAACCGTGTTTGTGATATTTTTGTAAATAGTTGTAGTTGATGAAGAATAAGGATGATGTTTATTTGTATTAGGCCTATAGGGGCTGTAATAATTATTAGGGCCTACTATAGTCCAAGAGCAGACGACGAATTTAGGGACTCTATTTAGGGCAAGTTAAAATAACAAAAAAAAAAAATATATTTTATTAATTGAAGAATCTAGAATCCTGAGTCAGGCAGAGGGTTTGCGGTTATTTCGCTACTGCACAACCGATGACATTTGCAACAAAATAAAAAAAATATATATTTTGGGCAACTTGAAATTTGTTTAATCTTTAATTTTAGCATCTATTTAACCCAGAAATAAACATCCTAGACTTTTTTTGTTTGTTTTTAAGTATAACCAGACCCACCCGAATATATTTAGATAATAATATAGGCCTACCACAAAAATATACTTTAGGCATTCTGAAATTTTTATAGCATGTAGGCCTAATTATTTAATTACACCTGACCAGATGTTATGATGTATTTTGCTTGTATTCTGAAATTACACTTCAAATGAATCAAAAGTATGTACTTATATTGAAATAAATTAACAGAAAACTAAACGCACACACTTTTGTACGACATTATTATTACATGGCAAAATGTAACGATACATTATAATATGTTATAGTGAATTGCACATAATATTAATAAAAAACCCTACAAAGAAAATAACAAACATAATATCGTATTTTATACTTACGTTAATAGCCCAGTCGGTATAGGTTTCAACTACCAGTAATTTGTAATACGGCTGAAATTTTTTTTTATAAGTACATTAAAGTATGTATATTAACATAAAAAAAAGTTTACCAGTCTATCGATTTCCCAAAGTCGAAAAAAATCGATTATCTTTTTTTTCTTCGATTATCCTTAATATTTCGAGTTGGGATAAAGATAGAGGAAAATAAAAAATACCACCGTGTAGGGGAGGTATTTTTCAACAAAAATCACTCCCCTTTTAGTGATTTCCCCTGCTGCAAAATACATACCTGCATTATCGATTTTTTTCCAAACAAACCATTGCTCGGACGAAATAAATAGATATAACCTTTTTTGTTGAAAAATACCTCCCCTACACGGTGGTATTTTTTTATTTTCCTCTATCTTCATCCCAGATCGAAATATTAAGGATAATCGAAAGAAATGATAATCGATTTTTTTTCGACTTTGGGAAATCGATAGACTGGTAAACTTTTTTTTATGTTAATCTATATACTTTAATGTACTTATAAAAAAAATCAGCCGTATTGCAAATTACTGGAAATTTGGTCTAAATTTACCTCTACCGACTGGCCTATAAATAAAAACTTACTAATAGAATAATAAGTATCACAAAAGACTTTTTTATGAACAAACAATTAAAAAGAAACTTTTCTCGCCAAGCTTGGCAAAGTCGTTCAGAATCGAATCACTATCAATAGTGTTTAAAATTTGGTTTTCAATTGCCAATGTTGCCATTCCGCTTATTCGGTCCTGGGAAAGGTCAACCGCAGGTAATTTTTGATTATCTTCAGTTTGGAAAAACTCCTTTTCACGATACTACTGGAATATCAGTTGCTTTTCTATTGCGTATATTGCCAGGTAAAGTTCGTCATATCCGCACTAGTGAGGATAAATCAGCTGATTACAACAATACAATATTGAAGAAATGCCCATCTGTTTAAAACATTGTGTTGTTGTGTTTGCTTTACTTCGTGTTTAGTTGATGTACAAATGGAAGAATTACCAGAGGCTTTTAAGACGAAAGTTACTGAAATAAGTCAAGCCTTATTACCATTACCGGCGAAATCTAAGTGTAAATATGAAGAAAGAATCATACAACAAATTCTGTAAGTGGTTAAACGAACAATGCGTAAAACCTAGGTTGTAGGCTACTTGTGTATTTATCGGAACTTTCTAAACTTTTCAAACCGAATATCTTGTAGAGTAAATACTCCATGATCAAAAGTTGTTTCAAAATAAATGAAAACATTGACTTTTCTAGTTTTGCAAAATATATTGCTTTTTTAAAACGTCAGTCAGTGGGATACACTCAAAAAAATCTAAGGTCTTTAAGGCTAATGAAATAACAAAGTTCATAATTGATGCTTCGGACAGTGAGGGGTTACTAAGCAAAGTCATTCTATGTTTTGGCTTGTTCGGAGCATGTCGAAAAGACGAACCTATTAAACCTAAAAACATAATTTTTTGTTTGTTTGTAGTAAATAAGAGTAAATAAACTTTTCAATTTGTAATAATCATATTTTTTGCTGTAGTACCGTGAAAAACAGTGTTCAAAACTCGTGGGAAAATGTTCTTTTCAGATGCTCGTTCTCTTTAAATTGCTCGTCTACGACTCGCACCATCAGGAAAAATCACTAGGGGACTTTTCCCACTAGTTGTGAAATATACTAGTCTCCGATGGTCACTGATATCGGGAGGGTAAGCAAAACTCTTAAGGGAACATAGGCCCTACACATTGGGAAAGATATCAATTTCACGGTTTGTTGTAATATAACAAAGTTTATATTTCATAGTGCCGCAAAATCAATATGATTTTAGAACGGAAAATGAAAAAAGATGCCGCACGGGCCTCGCGCTGCCCTGGTCTCAGTTCGCATTGCCTCTTGCAACATCAACGTCATCAGTAATAGACCTACTATTTCTAATCTAAATTTAAAAAAAGCCGGATTCAAGCTAGATATATGAAGGGAAATTCACAAATAATCACAGAAAATATTATACAATTGATCAATTTCTTCATTTCTGATTTTGTTTTTCTTTAACCATCCTTGCAACTGCGTAAAAGAAGGATTTAAAAAAAATCCAAATTATCGCACAAATAGTTTTAAATGCATTCAAGGAATATTCAGGTTCAGGTAAAATTTGACGAAAACCCGAACCACGCATTTGGCCGTGACTGAGAAATAAACAAGTTTTTGACGGACGGAATTCCAAACGGTCGATATCAAATTGGTGATAGGCCTACTTCTAAAACGAAGCGTTCAAGTGTTTTTACGACTTTTCTACTTTAGCTTGTAACTAATTTGTATAAAGGTTTGTAAAATGAGAGATTTCGTTCCTGTTATATTTATTTATTCCTTATGTTTATAATTTTAATTAAAGAAAATTTAACCGAGTTTTATTTGGTGCATAGTTTCAGATTTTAATTTGTTTCTTACGATTAAAAACTTTTTATAGATTACAATTTGTTGTAAGAATTGTATATGCTGTATTACAATTTGTTTAAAGTTAAGTTTTATTGAATAACTTACAAGTTTTTTTAAAAGATTTATTTGTAGAGGCACACAAAGGAAAATGTAGACCCTAAACTATTTTGACACGTAATATTTAGGCCTAAATCATTTGGAAATGTAAAAAAGTTTAATAACTAATGGAATCGAACCATGAGTAAGATATGTTACTATTGAAAACATTAAAAAAAGAATCCTTTGAACTGAAACCACAGACGCTAACCATCCGGCTACCTGTGTGGTTATAAAATGTATATAAATACAACTTTTTATTATCAATATAATTTATACAAATTTAAAGAAGAGAAACTCATTAGTTTAACTTCGGAAACATTCGTAGGCTACAATCTTCGTTTAACAAAATCATATTCCATTATTAATTTCTTCATTCTAATATTAATAACTTCTAAATCATTTGCTCAATCAATATGAAATAAGAAGCAATTAAAAGATAATATTTGTATCTTTCTATACTAATATTATAAAGAGGTAAAGTTTTTTTTTTTGTTTGTTTGTTTGTAAGTAGGGGGATAATCTCTGGCACTATACTGAACCGATTGAAAAAATAGTTTTACTAATAAAAAGCTACACTTTCCCTGAGTAACATAGGCTATAATTCATTTCGATAAAAACCTTTTTTTATTTCAATATTTGTAAATTTAGTCGGAAAAATTCTTAGGTTAGGCCTAGAATGATAAACCAACACATGTATTTACATTTATTACCATAGCAACCAATTGAATAAAATAACAGAAAATATAGCAGCTGTTTGCTCCAATATTTCCATTAACAGCTGATTTCAAAATTTGAAGCAATTATTTTTGTATTTCTAGCTTTTAGGTTAGGGTTTTAAAGTGTAGACCTGGTTCTTTTAACCATTATTATAACTGCTGTTATAAAATATAAGAAATAATTTAATTTTAACATTTAACATTATTTACCATCTTAGTTTTGAGGTTATTATTAATCCTACACCTTTATTATAAATAAAACATAACTTATGTTTTTAGAAGGTTTCATTGGGAGTTGGCGTGCGGAGCACGAAGGGGTCTCCCTTAGTATTTAGATATAGTAAGAGTGTACATAAATACAGTTTTAAAACTCTTATAACTGTACACATTTACCGAGTTTAAAATCCAGGTGAGCGTTGGTAGTTAGGTCTAGATAATGTCTGTTGTTTTAAAATTATTATTTTTTAATTAGGCCTACGTATTTCCGAAGTGTAACTAATTAATTTGCCATTGATTTTTCACGGGGGTTTACTAGTAAATTCATGGAACTGAGCGCGAATGTTTATAGGCTAACATTAGTTTATACAAATTTGGAATATGTAATTTTGCTACAGTCATCAGTTTCAAGATGTCGGCGCCGGCGTTTCAAACTTTTCAAAGTGACATATCTAAAACAAAACTATAAATTTTACCAAAAAAAAAATGATTACATAAAAATATGTAGATAATTTAAAGAAAATCAAGCGGTTTATCGCTTTTTAATGTTGAGTCAAAAGTAACGGAGAAATGCAATTCTGGCTGAAAATGATTCCGTGACAAATGAAATAAACGGTATCAGTTAACTGACACAAACTTTCTCCCAACTTACTGTAGTCAAAATAATATTGTTTTTAATCATTTTATTTACTACTTTTTAGAACAAAACAAAAAAATAATATTCTACCTACGTCAATCGTATAAAAAAGTTATTGTCCCAGGCGGGATTCGATCGCGCGATCTTTGAATTACTGGCCGTCCTCGCTACCTTTGTGCTACCTCGTGCGGCCGTCGCCGTGATGCTAGATTGACAACATAAACTTGTTTATTTTTTTAACATTTCCCCATAATTATGAAACGCCGAAGTTTTGATAAAAGCGGGTGGTGTCATTTTGTTTGGCA
>JAGFPH010006782.1:55906-70337 GCA_018207615.1 Philaenus spumarius
ACAATCCCAATATGTGAAATGGCGTGCGAAGCACGCAATGCTTTGTGGATTGAAGACAATCCCAATATGTGGAATGGCGTGCGAAGCACGCAATGCTTTGTGGGATGGCGTGCGAACAATTTTGCAGCTATTCATCACCGTCGTGAATAGACCTATTTCCCAAATTGTTGGTCGAAACCCTAAAATATCGGTCTATAAACTTAATTTTGGAAATTTGCTCAACTCACGTCAGCGGTTCAGCTGCGTGGTCGAATTATTTTTATTTGTAATGGTCGCGCGTCACGTCCGTTCGCAAAACCCCTAATTTTGTCCATAATTTTTACATTTTTTACAACAGGTACCAAAATATTTCCGGCATAAAAAGTAGCCCAGATATCTCTGAATAGTGCTCTACAAGTAAAATAAATTCCTTTGCGGATGATACAGCCATATTATGTTATGTGGCGGAATCCTGGGAAGATCTGCGACATGATATGGCATATGGTTTGAATGCATTACAAGTTTGGTTTTCTAAACACTATATTATGGTGCTAAATACTGACAAAACAAAGTTTATACTCTTCCATTAAAAAAACGAAGTAATCAGTTTATTGATTACTATTGACTTATAAATGTTTACAATGTGTTTATAACAATAGGCCTACTACCTGCTTACAGCAATGTAATTCTATTGAACAGGTACAAAGTATAAAGTATCTGGGCTTGGCTGTGGATTTTAGAGTTTCTTGGAAACCTCATGTAAGAGAACTACAAACAAAATTAAACCAGATAATGCGCGTGTTTTACTTTTTGAAAAACTTAGCTCCTAGTTACGTTTTAAAAACTGTATATTTCTCGTTAATACACAGTAGACTAACTTATGGTTTGGCATGTCGGGGAGGTACTTAGATTTCGAATCTTAAACAGATTTTGAGTATTCAAAAACGATGTGTTCGGCTTATTTGTCATAAATCTAAAAGGGTTCCTTCAATGCCTCTTTTCAGACATTTAAAAATACTTCCACTGCAGCATCTTTACGTGTACAAAGTCCTAAAGATATTTTACAAACGGAGTGGAAATATGGAACTAGTACTTAACCCAGATAAAATGAGGCGTGGTGCGCTACATCCTGTACCAAAGCCCAATAAGACTTGTTTCATGAAATTTTATTTATTTGTTGCCCCTAAACTTTTTAATAATATGCCAGAATATATTCAAAATTGTAAAAATTGTAAAACCTTTCTAAACCTTTTGAGGCGATGGCTATAGGCCTACGATTTAGATGATATAAAGAGCATTTTTAAAATTGTAATTTAAAAAACTTAATGAACATGTGAACGCTGTTTTAGGACTGTTGTGTGTGAATGTATGTGTAGCTGTGTTTATTTTTGTGCGTGTGTATTGCGTTGAATTTTCTAGTATAATATATGTTAAAGTATTTTTAGTATTACTTCTGTGTATTTTCTTAGTAACCTTTGTTTTCAATTTAGACTCCACACTTTGTGCTAATTTTTGTTTTTTTGTATTCTTATTTTGTTAAAGTATGTTATAAGTTTTCACCGCCCTCTGTTTTTTGTTCGAAGTCTGATAAGTATCATTTAAGTTCTTTTTTCTTAATGAGGGTAGCTTCTAAACAGGCTTATTAAAGCCTAAATGAAGTGCCTACATTTTCCTTGTACCAGAAGGGTAATTTTATGATTTCTTTCATTGTTTGTTTAAGTTTATAATATTGTTGAAATTATTGTATTTAAGTTCAATTTGAATTATTTTAAGTTAATAAGTTGTTTAATAATAGTTTAAAGTTACATATTATTATTTAATTTTATTATAACTAACAGTTAATAGTGTTACCAGTTCTTTTGTACAGGGAAAATAATTTTAAAAAAAAGTTAAAGTTTCGTCAAAATTAGTTCAGCCCTTCCGGAGATTAGCCCGGACAAACAAAAAATAAAAAAATGCAAGTTTAGGTTTTGGTAAAATGCCACATGAGCTTATACAAAAGTAGGCCTATTTATTTCGAAATCACAAACAGACACTTCAATTTTATTTATATGTAGGCTAGGCCCTATAGCTAGGCCTATCTTCAAACATCACCGATGTTTATAAATTATGTATTTAAGCTATTTAACATTGCTTATTTTTATAGGCCGTTGTTGATTTTTAGAATTTATATTGTATTCAGTGTTTGTCACAATTGTTTTTATTTTATAAAAATTTATTGTTGCTATTTACTGTTAGTTGTTAAGTATTGCTACTATTTTGTTTGTTTTAGTGCTTAAATTTGAACGAAACCTATTAGGCCTATGCACAATTTCAAATCACAAACGTATTGAAAAAGTAGCCTACACTTAGACCTAATAAAATAAGCACAGTACCTAATAGCCTAAAAATAACAATATGAAGATGATAACCTTAAAATCTATTTTACTTATTCTAGTAAATAAATAAATTGTTGTTACAAACATTTTAATTTGTTGTTTTTAGACCGATAAAATATGTAGGCCTAGTCTGTAATAAAAGTATTTAAAATAATACGTTAGTAATAATTGTTAAATTATTTTGACATTTTCTTAAAAAAGATTTTGTACAAACATTTGTTTAATATGAACGTACTATGTCGTGATAACCAAAACATAGAAGTGTGGAATTAATCCTAATAGAGAAGCAGATTGACAAGTCGACTTTATTAAGTGTTCTTACCTTAGGAGAATGAAGGAATCCATAAGAATCTGTTGATGTCGGTTAGTTGTTGATCGTGGGCCGTAGAGGTCTGTGTCAATTTGCTCAGCCATAGCGTCAAGCCACGCCCACAACCATCGAACGAGACGCCGACCAATCGCGGCTCGGCAGTACGTAGTCTCACCGCCCCGACACTGTGTAGGGTAGGATCTCGTTAACAAACGCCAGTCGACCAGCGGATCCGCTGCAGTGAGCTTCCATGTGTTTCGAGATGGACGACGGACGCCTGTTTTTAGGCTATCACCACGTGCCGACATCGCATAACTTCGAATCGCCTTTGGATTTGCGAGGACATCTGAGTCCGCCGATAGCTCAGTCGAACGTGTCATCGCCGAGTACGGCCGACGAATCCGATACGGATATAAACGTGGACTCCGACGATCCGGAAGAGACGACGCTTCCCGCCGATATTATCCGCGCTAGGACGAGTTATGTCGATTTCCACAGACATTTCACGAGCAGCCAGGCCGATCAAACTAGAGACGATGGATCGCACCAAGGCAGTGACGACGCCGATAAAAAGAATTCTTCGAATCTTGTAAAGCCGCCGTACTCTTACATAGCTTTAATAACGATGGCTATCCTTCAA
The DNA here is from genome assembly GCA_018207615.1 of Philaenus spumarius. Taxonomy (NCBI): domain Eukaryota; kingdom Metazoa; phylum Arthropoda; class Insecta; order Hemiptera; family Aphrophoridae; genus Philaenus; species Philaenus spumarius. The sequence continues at coordinate 59,214 of JAGFPH010006782.1, forward strand.
TCGCCTCATAAAAAGTTGACTCTGAGTGGAATTTGTGAGTTTATTATGTCTAGGTTTCCTTATTATAGGGAGAAATTCCCCGCTTGGCAGAATTCCATAAGGCATAATTTATCGTTAAACGATTGTTTTATAAAAATACCGAGAGAACCGGGCAATCCGGGAAAAGGCAACTACTGGACTTTGGACCCGATGGCGGAAGATATGTTCGACAACGGGAGTTTTCTCCGAAGAAGGAAACGCTACAAGCGACAACCTCCGGACTTCCTCTTGAGGGACCATCACGCCGCAGCGATGGCATCGTTCTTAGGACCAGATCCTTACCATCCGGCCCTGCACCCGGCACTCCATCCGGGACCGTACTCCTATCTCTCCCCCTTACCTCCGGCAGTTCCTCTACTACCGCCGTCCGATCTCGCCAGGCTCTCCCTAGGCCTCAACCTCCTGACCAGTTCGAGTCAGACACTGCCGTGTAAACCGGTCCCGGTGACGGCGTCCTCGACCCTGCCCAGACCGGGATTCAGTATAGATTCTCTGATCGGGAAGACCTCCAGCGCGTCGATTCCGAAGACCTCCAAGACTTCGAAGTCGACGGATATCATGCCTCAGGTAACGCGAAGTATGGACTCTGCGTTCACTCCGCTAAATACGGCCTGGGCCAGGTGAAGTGTACAAAACTGAAGATAGTGGTTAAAGTGTCCGAAAAAAGCTTTAAATTTAGTTGTAGTTACTTCAGAATACAAGTAAGTAAATAAACAATAGACTATATATTGTGCAATAACGATTTAGCATATAAATACGCACATGTTTATATTTATAGGTTATTTAAAAGTTCCAGTGATTTAGAATTGTATGTAGTGGTATATATTTTTTTTTTAATTAACTTTGTTTTATTTATTTCGTATTGTTATTGAAAAACATACTGTCCGACAGAAAATAAAAACTTTTTCCGGACGTACATCTCAAGAGTTAAACAGGGTAATTTTGAAATAATTTCTAGACCCTACTTGACCCCAATTATTTGAAAAGGACGAAAAATCACCCTATATTTTATTTAGTGCCGATTAAATATTTAATTCATTAGCGTTTTACAATGTCTATTATTGACCGCTTATGTTACATTTCCCTCCTAAACCAATAAGTATTTAAACGTCATGCTTAAACATATAGGCTGATGTAAAAAACATAATTTACAACATAATTTTGGAACCGTTTTGTAATTTTTCAGCCGTTTAATAAGTATTATTTTCTCTTCAAGTTTTGTCTAGATTATACAATATGTGAACTTATGAAGTATTTATTTATAACTATTTTGTTTTATTTTTTTTTTTAACTGAAATATTTGTCTTGATAAGTTAGCGCTTGAAAAGACCAAAAACACTGCGTTGTTCTTTTATAAATATTTAACGAAAATAATTTGTGATCCTATTGAATGTACAACCGACAAGTATTTTATTTTGTAAATAATAGTATATAGCATTGAAACTAACTACAGTATATTGTATATAAACCGTCGCTAATTTTAGGTTTGTATCATTTTGTATAAGAAACAACAAAAGTTTGTATTCATTTTATATATTTTACTCCCAGTGAAAACAACATTGTATTGTTGAAAGTCTTGCGTATTGAAAGTAATAATTAAAGAATTTTTGTTATTTTTTTATAAGTAGGCCTATATTATTTTCTGCAGGCCTGAACATAATTCTGTTTTCTGTTTGAATTAATTTTCGTTTAGGTCAATTGATTGTTATTTAAATGTATTGTATTTAGGCCTAAGGCAAACTAAGTTTTTTCCTAAATAATGGTTTTAAATTATAGGTATAATAATAAAATCATGTTTGTATAATGTAGGCCTAATAATTGTTTTGATTTTCTTTTTGGTTTTTATGTTTATGTATGAATATTGTTTCCAAACAGTTTATATAAATTGTGTATAACGTTTTACATAAGACAATATAGGAAACTTTAAAAAAATATCATATTCTATTAATGTAGGCCTGTAGAAAACGGATTCACTAAATGAATAATAATTGTTTTTCTGTCAAACGCATCTCAAAAAAAATTTGTCGTTTTTTTTTAAAGTTGTCAATGGCGGTGAAACTTATTTTAAAATTAAAAGTTATTTTGTGATTAACTAATACTACTTATATTAATTGATTTTAATGGTGAATTATTTTTAGAACCTAAGTATATAATAAGAAACAGCAAATGTTCTAAAGTGTTTTGTTAAATTTCCAAATTACATTTTTGAGAGGCTATTATAAGCACTCGTTCATTTTCCTTTTGCTATTTTAAGAAATAATATAGGCCTACAGCTTACTAGGCCTACATAAATGTAGAAGTAACAATTTATTTTCAAAAGCAACTCACAAATATTTGTCACTTTTTATTCTAAAGCCAACAAATCTATTTATACGTTAGTCCTATTAATTCTACTAACAATTTTCTTTTGAAGACGATAATTTAGGGTCTCGGACATTCCCCAACCAACAAACCCTTTACATTTTGAGATCGAGCAATGAAAAGTTTCGAGATACAGTAATTGAATTGAGAGTTGTAACAAAACAAACAAGCAATTTACCAACACTAAAGCTTTCAATTAAAATTCATCACTATCTACTTTCAAATTAATTAAACGATAATAGTACAAACAAATCCTAATCCATTAAAACAAAATTTAACAACGATTAAAATAAGACTTTATTTAAAACGAGTACTTAAAACAATTCAAATTTGTTCTGTTCCCACTCTTACAAACGCAATACAATTTGGCACTTTTTAAAATCACTAATTTTAAAAGCTCCACATTAGTTACTAAACCGTGTTTAATTTTAATTTGAAATTTCTCACGCAGCTTTCACATCTTCACTGCCTCTGGAACATTGTTGTAGATTCTTGGAAACAAATATAAAACAATATTTTGTTTGTAAACATTATTCCGGTTTGACATTATACCCGCCTTTGATAAAGGCCTTCGGTATTTTGTACACAAACAAAAGCTTCAAAGGAAGAATCTTCAAATCTAAAAATATCACCCACTATTAGGCTACAGTTACAGTGTATTTCTTTTTCTTTTTGTTGCTCTAATAAACATTTTTGTTACAATAAATAGTAGGCCTACACTATATACTCGTAGGCTATTGTTAAAAATGACAGATCAGTTAAGATAGCATAAGTGAAAAATAAATGAATAGGCCTATTTACGCCATAAGTAAATTATTTGTAAGAACAAAAATTGTAAAATATAAAATTAAAACTTAACACTGTAGGCTATACTTGCTATATAGGCCTACGCATGTATGCTGCAGGGTGGTTCAGAATCTTTGGTGTGGTGGTGAAACCTAAAGAAAAAATAGACCTACTTGTATACCTAAGTCAGAAAACGCTTTGTTTTTCAATTGTCGGCCATTTTTGTTTTTTAATGACAAGGAACTATCTTCAATCACTTTAGACCAAATATAAATTTTGTTAAACTATTTTATACGACACTTATTTTCTTAAATTTTGCAATTAAATTTCCAATATTGGCGGCTTTTTAAAATGTTTTAAGTTAAGTTAAATAGAAACCTGTTCATTTCCAGAGCAACTGAATTTGATTTCTAGAATATGATTGGATTTTTTACCTATTCATTTACAATCCTTTGAAGTTCGATAAAAGACAACCAAACAAAATTATCTCTTACAATGTTTTTTTTTTCAAAACAGCCATTTTGGAATCTTCAAGGGAAAAGTTACAAGATTTGCTGAAAATGTTAAAAATTTGTGTTACTAAACGCTGTGCTAAATTTAGTAGCCTCTAGTAGGTAATATGAATTGTTTACTGCTCACAAAATGGCCGACGGATAAAAACAGAGTTATGATTGTATGCACTCGTCCTGAACAATGCATTGGCATCCCAGTATGTTAGACTATGTTACCGACTCGATTGATACGAATACAATAGTTTTAGATGGATATAACATTTAGCACCGTTTCCTATACGCTATACAATATCACGTTGTTTATATGTGTACAAACTCGATATGTAAATATAGAAAGTAAAGTATTTGTGATTTGTGTTAGTTTTTGTCGTATTTTAAATATTCTGTAATTATGAAATTTGTAAAATATTGCGAAATTGTAATTATAGGCTCAAAACATTTACCAGTTGTGTATAGATCTATGTGATATAATTATATATTTGACTGAATACAAACAAATATTATCAGAACTGTGTTTCTTTCTGTTTTGTTATGAAACCCTGCAAATGTTCATCCGGGGGAATGTATAATTCTGCAAATGTTCATCCGGGGGAATGTATAATTTGGTATATATAGGACTTTATATATATATTTAAGAAAAAGTCATAACCGACTGACTCTACAGCCAAGACCATGACAGCTAGAGTCTTAAATTTTCAGCGTACCTTTATATAACACTAGGGGAAACCCCTACGTGCTCCGCACGCCAACCTCGTTGGAACCATAGGATAATAACCCCAAAGCTAAAAGATGGTAAATGTTCAAATTAAATTATTTCGTATATTTTATAACAGCAGTTATAATAATGGTTAAAAGTACCAGCAAGGCTTAATTCTACACTTTAATAAAAACATAATATAAGTTAGAAATACAAGTAATTGCTTCAAATTTTGAAATCAGCTGTTAATGGCAAACCGCTGTTTTATCTGTTATGTTATTCAATTGGTAGCTATGGTAATGAATGTAAATACATTCAAAAAATATTTGTTGGTTCATCAGTCTAGGCCTAACCTAAGAATTTCGTCCGACTAAATTTACAAATATTGAAATAAAAAATGTTTTTATCAAAATGAATTATAACCTATGTTACTCAGAGGTAGTGTAGCTTTTTATTAGTAAAACTATTTTTTTCAATCGGTTCAGTAGTTTCAGAGATACCCCTTACATACAAGCAAACAAATTTGACCTCTTTATAATATTAGTATAGATTACAAAGGAACTTCTAATAACATAGATATTGAATCTGATTCCCATAAGAACAATGCTACAGAATAAGTCTTTTTCTCCCGTTAATTCGTTGGACAAAATACAAAATTTGGTTTCATTTTGAAGTACTGTCATATGCGGATATTGGTTTGCGAATACATTTTCAAAAACCGTTGTATTGTTTTCATAAACGTATGATATGAATGAATAGTAAACTTTATGAATTTTTTACTCAGTTGCAAAAAGAGGTATTGCAAAAAAAACCTTTTAGCAATCAACACCCACAATCTATTTTACTTTAAGAAAAAACTACAGCTTTCGTTTTTTGACGAAAATAACGCAAAAATATGCTTAAAAGTGAAGGTATTGTTAGATTAGGTTAACATTGAAATTGTAGCCAACTTGGCCGTTTTGAATTTACTGACCCGAGCCTAAAGCCTATACTGAACCAACACAAGTTTCTTAAAAGCATTTAGATTTTTACCGTAGCAACAAATTGGCTAATTTAGAATCGGTTAACTATTCTTCTCAACCAACAGTGTTTTTAGGTTCTGTAATAGCAAAACACAAACGACGAAAAATGCTTAATTTACTTTATCATAATTCAAGCACCTATAATTACATATTAAAATTATGTCAACTTTATTTTTACTAGGCCTATTTGACCGGTTTGAAATAACTGTTTTATCGTATCACATTTTGGTCGCTAATATTTTATAACTTAAAAATGGCCTCTCTTTTATATAAAATAAAAATCTCTGTGACCTAATCTGTTTGCATTTGCTTCGCCGTGGGGGTTGGCGTTGGCGAACGAAGCGAGAAGTTACGAAGCCACTTATAGCAATTTTGTTATAGCCTAAAGAAAAGAATTTTATAAGTGTTCACAATTTTTGGGGGATTCCATATCTTAATAGGGAAAAAACAGAACCATTGTGAAATCACATAGACTGGATGCATTTTGGATATTATAGTTTAATTTTATTGATCTTAATTTCACAGTGTTATTAAATTAAATTTTGCTGCAGTTATTAGTCTCAAGGTGGTTCAAGGTTGAATAGGCCTATTAAAAAAAAAACTACAAATTTACGAAATAATGTTTACATGCCAAAAATGTAGACAGTATAGACAAATCCAACGGTGTATCACTTTTAATCGTTCAGTCAAGGATAACTGAGTAGATGCAATTCTGGCTGAAAGCGGTTTTCCGTGATTATTGAAGGAATTCATATGAGTGGAAACAGAGGGTTACAACTTAAATGTAAAATTAGATAAAAACTAATATTTTTATAAACACAATAAAGCTCTTTTAGGCCCTAATATTTATTTATTTATGAAAAAATAAAACTTACAATAAAATGGTTATACTCTGTTTATTTATACTAATAGACCTACACTACTCATTAAAATAAACTAGTGGACCCGGCAATGCTTCGCTATTGCTATTGCTTGATTTACCTAACCTAAAATTATATTCAGTTTTTGATCCAAATCAGTTGTTGATCAAAATCAGCTGTTGATCAAAATCAGCTGTTTTAAGCTTTTCATACGAACAGCTGTTTTTTGTGCCCCTGATAAAATCAAAAGACATCTTTCTTCTTCTTCCTTAAGATTGACCTTCCATAAGATTAACATTGAAACTTTGAGGGCCACTGGGGCGTATCCCTGAAGACCGATGTAAATTATAATGGGATTCTGCTCATCTACAGGACACTACCTTTCTAACGGTATGCGCGAATTTCTCCTACGATGCACACAAGCTGAGAAAAAAGGACGACAAGTTTTGTGCTTGCCTATTAATATATAGGCCTAGATATGAGTCATTTTTCATTTGTCACGGAATCATTTTCAGCAAGAATTGCATTTCTCCGTTACTTTTGACTGAACATTAAAAAGCGATAAACCGCTTGATTTTCTTTAAATTATCTACATTTTTTTATGTATTCTATTTTTTTTTTTGGAAAATTTCTAGTTTTGTTTTAGATATGTCACTTTGAAAAGTTTGAACCGCCGGCGCCGACATCTTGAAACTGATGACTGTAGCAAAATTACATATTCCATATTTGTATAAACTAATGTTAGCCTATAAACATTCGCGCTCAGTTTCATGAATTTACTAGTAAACCCCCTTGAAAAATCAATGGCAAATTAATTAGTTACACTTCGGAAATACGTAATTAAAAAAAAAAATTTTAAAACAACAGACATTATCTAGACCTAACTACCAACGCTCACCTGGATTTTAAACTCGGTAAATGTGTACAGTTATAAGAGTTTTAAAACTGTATTTATGTACACTCTTACTATATCTAAATACTAAGGGAGACCCCTGCGTGCTCCGCACGCCAACCCCCAATGAAACCTTCTAAAAACATAAGTTATGTTTTATTTATAATAAAGGTGTAGGACTTATAATAACCTCAAAACTAAGATGGTAAATAATGTTAAATGTTAAAATTAAATTATTTCTTATATTTTATAACAGCAGTTATAATAATGGTTAAAAGAACCAGGTCTACACTTTAAAACCCTAACCTAAAAGCTAGAAATACAAAAACAATTGCTTCAAATTTTGAAATCAGCTGTTAATGGAAATATTGGAGCAGACAGCTGCTATTATTATCTGTTATTTTATTCGATTGGTTGCTATGGTAATAAATGTAAATACATGTGTTGGTTTATCATTCTAGGCCTAACCTAAGAATTTTTCCGACTAAATTTACAAATATTGAAATAAAAAAAGGTTTTTATAGAAATGAATTATAGCCTATGTTACTCAGGGATAGTGTACGGTAGCTTTTTATTAGTAAAACTATTTTTTCAATCGGTTCAGTAGTGCCAGAGATTATCACCCTACTTACAAACAAACAAAAAAAAACAAACTTTACCTCTTTATAATATTAATATAGAAAGATACAAATATTATCTTTTAATTGCTTCTTATTTCAAATTGATTGAGCAAATGATTTAGAAGTTATTAATATTAGAATGAAGAAATTAATAATGGAATATGAGTTTGTTAAACGAAGATTGTAGCCTACGAATGTTTCCGAAGTTAAACTAATGAGTTTCTCTTCTTTAAATTTGTATAAATTATATTGATAATAAAAGGTTGTATTTATATACATAACCACACAGGTAGTCGAATGGTTAGCGTCTGTGGTTTCAGTTCAAAGGATTCTTTTTTTAATGTTTTCAATAATAACATATCTTACTCATGGTTCGATTCCAATAATGATTAAACTTTTTTACATTTCCAAATGATTTAGGCCTAAATATTACGTGTCAAAATAGTTTAGGGTCTACATTTTCCTTTGTGAGCCTCTACAAATACATCTTTTAAAAAAACTTGTAAGTTATTCAATAAAACTAAACTTTAAAGAAATTGTAGTAAAGCGTATACAATTCTTACAACAAATTGTAATCTATAAAAAGTTTTAATCAAAAGAAACAAATTAAAATCTGATACTATGCACCAAATAAAACTTGGTTGAATTTACTTTAATTAAAATTATAAACATAAGGGATAAATAAATATAATAGGTACTAAATCTCTCATTTTACAAACCTTTATACAAATTAGTTAAAATCTAAAGTAGAAAAGTCGTAAAAAGCACTTGAACGCTTCGTTTTAGAAGTAGGCCTATCACCAATTTGATATCGACCGTTCGGAATTCCGTCCGTCAAAAACTTGTTAATTTCTCAGTCACGGCCAAGTGCGTGGTTCGGTTTTCTTCAAATTTTACCTCAACATTCCTTGAATGCATTTAAAACTACCTGTGCAATAATTTGGATTTTTTAAATCCTTCTTTTACGCAGTTGCAAAGATGGCCAAGGAAAAACAAAATCAGAGATGAAGAAATTGACCAAGCTATACCTTTACTAATATTATAAAGAGATACAATTTAATATGCATTTTTTCGGTACCAAGTCACAATTAAATAATGCAATGAATTACCTTATAAGGTCCGTCTTGTGACTTCAATTTGTTTTTGATTTAATTCGTTTACGACATGTTTCGTTACAACTTCATCTTCAAGATACCTCTTGCTTTATACCCCCTTCACTCGAGGAACTCGTCACACATTAAAATCGTTAAAACACACAACACTTACACAAACACGAAAAACATTAAACAGTCTTGTCCAGCACCGATGTGCACTCTAATAAATCCGGTGAAGCACTCAAAAAAAAAAAAAAAACAAGAGGTAGCTGATGATGAAGTTGTAAATACTTCGAAACAGGTCGTTATCGAATTAGATGAAAAACAATTTGAAGTCACAAGACGGACCTTATAAGGTAATTCATTGTATTAGATAAAATTTGTTTGTTTGTATGTATGTAGGGGGTTAAAATTTTTGGAACTACTGAACCGATCGAAAAAATAGTTTTACTAATAAAAAGCTACATACACTACCCCTGAGTAACATAGCTATATTTAATTTTGATAAAAACCTTTTTATTTCGATATTTGTAAATTTAATCGGAAAAATTCTTAGGTTAGGCCTAGACTGACGAATCATCACATGTATTTACATTTATTACCATAGCAACCAATTGAATAAAATAACAGATAAAACAGCTGTTTATTCCAATATTTACTTTGAAGCAATTATTTAAATTTCTAACTTTTACGGTAGGTTTAGGTTAGGTTAAGCATTTAACATTATTTACCATCTTAGCTTTGGGGTTGTTATTAATCTATAATATTATAAAAGAGAGGTGGTTTCTGTGTGTGTGTGTGTGTGTGTGTGTGTGTGTCTGATGTTCCGGGTAAACACAAAAACTACTGAACCGACTGGGCTGAAACTTTACACAAAGGTAGATCTTTAACCCATGCAAGTTATAGGCCTATTCACTTCCTTAAAATCCCCTCGGGCTACGCCCCGTGAACGTCCTAAGTTTCAATGTTTACATTTCAGAGGAAAGTAGACATTCAGAAACTGTAATGCGAACAGCTGTGGATACTTCTATTTGATAGCTTAAAGAGCAGAAGCAAGAACAGCTGTTTCAAGCTAATAGAAATGTAAATTGCATTGACTATAGAACAAATCGGCTATTTGTAAATGTTTTTAGTTGATGTTTTATTTACAAACATTGATGCAACTGGTGTATTATTTAAAATTATTATAGGTTTAAATAATATATAATTGAATTATTATTTATATATTTAATATTATAAATTTAATAAAATATATAGCCTATACTGAAACAGTTCAGTATTTATGTTATAAAGTATTAATTAACAATTTCGGCCTACACGAAATTCAGAGCGCCAACGCGATCTATCCACGATAATCGACAACTCAATTTAGCATTAGATATATAGGAATATTATAAAGTGCCAAGTGAAGAAAATTAATAGTAAATATACGAAAGAGATTTGATAAAAGAAAATATTGCCTATAGGAACTATAACATGTTTACCATTTATCACAAAAAGCCCGAAACATAAACCAAAACCGTTAAAAAAATATCTAATGAAATAAGTTGACATACACGACGATGGATAAAAAAATCATCATTACAACCCAACGGATTTGAAATGAATAAAACATGAAAGTAAATTATCCCAGAATATTGATACATCTTGTGGGCTGTAGAACTAAATTATCTTTCAAACGTACATTTCACAATTTTCATAAAAATTCATTTATTTAAATACGAAGCATGTAAAGAGGACAAATCTATGAAATTCGCTAATGCAATCGACACACGAAATAAGCCCCGCCTCCAGCACACTTTTGATTGGCTAACGAGTGACAACATTACGAGCCGCTTCATTCAAATTAATAATTTAGGCATTAAATAAGAGTTTGTTTCTTAAAAAATGATTTAAAACTATAAATAAATAAATAGAATATACAAAATAAAATATAAGTATCATTATCATAAATCATGTTCAATCATCAAATATTGTATCCATTTAAACATATGTAAATCAGCAGGGACAGAGATTTTGGTAACGAGATTATTTTTGTGAACCCCGTTTTATAACAATGCTCTAAAAAGTACAATTTAATTTAGTGCAAAAATAACCATTGAACAGTATCGACGTACATATTTTGTGCCGAATGTCTGTGCTATATCTTGCAGTGCTATACCTCTGCATTAATTAATTGTATTTATTTCATGCTGAAGAGAACAAAAACACATTATCAAGAAATTCTTACATTCATTATTA
>JAGFPH010006783.1:33495-52912 GCA_018207615.1 Philaenus spumarius
ATAACCAAAGGCTTGGTCTTGTAACACTAATCTTAGGTCTTGCAACACTAGTCTTCATCTTGGTCTTGTGACACTAATCTTAGGTCTTGCAAAACTTTATTTTAATAAAAACTTTATTTTATTATTTAATACACTGTTGTTTATTAAACTATTAAGCAAAACTCACGGTGAATTATAAGACCCCCATTTATCGAATGACCGATCGAAGGCGCACCGATCTAGATCGACAATAGACTTATTGCCAGGCGTCCAGTTCAACGAAAATGGAGACAGGTTGTGATGCACAGTGCGAATACTTTGTAATTTGAAGCCGTAATAAATTAATTAAATTTCTGGCTAATTGTGCAAGCGCAATACATCCGTGAATCAGCGGCCGTTTGGTGAGACATGTACAGATCATAAATTGAAATGACGGCTAAACGGAGTCTAGCCGATTCCAAGCTAGTTTATGCCTAGTTGTTTCATCAACTAACAGTATATAATATTTTGTTAGTTAATTACTACAGTTTATTAAATCATAGTTTGTCAAAGCTGGTTTTCTGAGTGTGGATGTCACGTGCGGTAAATTGTAAGAGGTAAGTAAAACGATTTGTGGTCCTATAGGTTAAATCAAGCAGTCAAACACGGTGCCCACTTCCCAATGCCGTGCTGGAGTGGTCGGAAGAGGTGACGAGGAAGTGACTGTAGAAAAGGGACTAGTCGAGGCAAGAGCTGCAGGAGTGAGTACCGATATCAGGACTATCAAAAGTTGATGGGAAATGGATAAAATACTTACATAAAGAAGGACATTTAACTTGAAAAAATGACACAATCAAACAGGTCAGAATGCTCGCAAAATTGATGTGGTCATGCACAGAGAGTGAATAATTATACAAGGTTAAAACAGTATATGCATGTTCATTTAATAGTTAACGTGCAATTTTACCTCACTTGTTCAAAGATCTTTGAGATTTGCTGAAAACGATTTGACCCCGGGACAAGAAAACTATTATTTACAACTAGTATTAGTACGTTGTGATTGAGTATCGATCCGGTATACTAGGAGAATAAGCCACATCTGGAATAATTACATTCATGTTAGCACCACTGTTTTGAAGTTCAATTTACTTCTATATAATATAAAGGTATGAGGCTAGTCAATGACAATTTACCTGCGCATCCTGATTGCTGTATGAATGATTCCCGTGGGAAACCTTGTAACCGATCGAAGTAACAAATTGGCTACTACCGCCTTCTGAGATTCTATTTTACTGAACTGGATTTTATATCACGGGAATATTTATTTCCTCATTTTTTATTAGCAAGCTTTACAGGAAAAAGAAAAACCATACAAAACCCTTTGAGCCTGAACACATTTTGGATACACTTAAAATACTCCTTTTGTAACCCATTTTCATCCGACACTATGGATAAAATTTTACGAGAAGCTGTCCTGAAAATGATTGGAAAAGGGGTTAAGATTCTAAGAGGACCTAATACTGGGACTTGAAGGTAGAATGATTGGCATTCTGTAGCTACCAGTACCATTTTTCGTAATATAGCTTTATTTTAAGCCACATAGACCAAATGAAAACTGGGATAAGCCAAGCGCTCGAAAGCCGAACGCCAGAAACAATTCACAACTATGTTTAAGATTCCAAGCGTGGCATACTGAATGATTAGCTAAACTACAGCACTAGGCTGTTTGCCACTATAGCCTGTCTGAAATATTTAGGAGGGTGGAGGGGTAACTGTTTCCGTCACGTACCTCACCCCGCCTACCAAACCAAGAGTGCAGTAAACAGTGATGCGGCAGGGGTTTGCAGTTGAAGACAGGGAAAGGGTATTCAAAAAGTAGGCAGAAGTGAGTGGTGGAGGGCATATCTCTACTCTCCCTCAACCCACCTAAATTTATCAGACAGACTATAGGCCATTATGACACTACATAAAAGAATGGCAAATAGCTAAAAGTTGAAATTTGGTAGTGTAAAACTCGGACTTGTTATACAACTTAATTTTGTAGGCGAAAACATTATAACATTTTAAAGGCAATTAACAGCTAAAAACCTAACTTGTTCAAGTTCACCGAAGAATATTAATAAGACTGAAGTATATTAATTAATTTAACAGACTTGTAAAAAATGTTAATTTCATCGTGAAACTTTGTATTTGACAAATTATAATTCTATTAGTGGTTCATAAATCTACATGGAGGTATAATTCTAGAGAACGGTAAAGAAGAGATAGGACCAGTTACTACAGTAGGAATATAATATATATTATGTAGCCGGTTAAGTGTAGTATTCGATGTTCAAAAGGAAATCACCAACTGCGCCACATTGCGCAGGGTCTAGCGCTATTCCAGACGGTTTATTTCTGTAGTAGTGTAAGCAATTTGAAACAGTTGTAAATCTTAAAAACCATAAACAGTTTGGGCATAATTTATTGTTTCGTGTTTATGATCGTTTTAACAGATTTACGTAAATAATAAACACATTCATGGAAATATTCTCAGACTTCAATCCTCCATTGAGAAGGCAACGCTCAATAAGATAATTAAAAGAAGTAGCACTCATTGGGCAATGTTGTATGTAAACGGCAGCAAAATATAAAACGTTGGAGTCTATTATTAACCCCTGACGAAAACAGAGGGGTGTTATAGGTTTAACGTGTAGGCATCGTAGCTCCCAAACGGACGAACCAATTTTGATTTAGTTTTTTTTTTTTTTTGTAAGGTGACTTGATCGAGCGTGTTCTTAGCTATGATTCAAGAAAATCTGTTCAGTCGTTAGGGGATTTTTTAATTTGAATTTATATGTTAGGGGGGATATATATCTGAAAAGCAGCGTAAGCTGAATACTTAGTGATTGTATACTTAAAATAGGTTAAATGTTAGACATTAAGTCCCTAATCAAAACATGATAATCCTTTCGTAAGCGTAATGTTTATTAAAGAGTAATATATATTTAAGACATACAAGGTGTTATTTTGTTCAGAAAAAACACACTCTTATTAAAATAGCTCAAAGTGTTTTCGAATCATGGTGAATGTTTCACACAACAATAATAAATACATATATAGGTGTATGTTTTCTTTAAATTAATATATTCAAAATGTAAAAAAATCATATTTTTCTCAGGATAGTGTTAAATTTGTAAATTGTTCAACTCCCGACGCAAAAAGAGGGGTGTTATAAGTTTAACGTGTGTACCTGTGGCATCGTAGCTCCCAATCGGTTGAACCGATTTTGATTATTTTAAATTTCCATTTATCTGTTAAAGAGAATATATTTTAGTGTTTTAAAGTTAGATTTTTTGGAAAATTTGTTTTGATAAAAAAAAACGCTTTTAGAATTATGTATGGAGAAGTAATCTTAAGCAATACCGTAAAAGTGGCTTACTTTAGCCCTAGGGTGTAACTTTGTCCCAAACCGAAAAAAGTATAGCGTGATGTGTGCTGGAAGCGGATTGGCTCAGATTCATGTAGTAACCCGCGATTCTGCTAGGCCGCAGCACTGGCTAGACAGACCAACTTCGTAAAAGTTCTAGCTATCTCCGCTATGCCTCAGCAGTGAGTTTTTCACAGCCTACTTACAAGCACGTGTTTTCGTTTCTTTCTAACTTTCGTTTGAGCAAGGAATACAATAGGAGTTTTAGTTGTGGTAAGTACTGAATTTTGTAACCAATATCATCCCTAATAAGGATATGTAAGAGAATTTTGTTTAATTATAGTAGTAGTTTAAGTATAGTCCTAGATCAAATATATAGTACTGGTAACTTCAAAATATCGGGTAACTTTGTCCCAAGAAAGGGTTACTCTGTCCCAAAAAAAGTGGGCTAAAGTAACCCCTGGCACTGGAAAATAAAACTAAAAAAAGGAAAAAACTAAATTAGGTACATAAATAACATTTAAATTGTTTGATGTACATAATGTATGAGTTGCCAATACTATATTTTTATTCTAGGTCCAACAATATGCCATCAAATTACATAAGGAAACCGGGGAGTAGAAGATACCACGACTATACAAATGCTAAACTTAACGACTGCTGGAAGCTATTAGGTCTGGCGAAATGATTCAAAGCCAGGTGGCAACACACTGTAATATCAGTCGAAGCACTATCAAAAATAAGTTGAAGAACCGGCACGTATCCTCACCTGGGCACCCTACTACTTTTAGTGAAGACGAAGAACAAGCGTTTGCAAGTCACGCAGAAAAGCTTAGTGAATTCGGCTTTCCAATAGACGAGCTTTATTTACGTTTCATTGTTATAGGGTATCTTACTAGACTAGGAAAAATTGTGAGTCGTTTTAAAGATAACATTCCAGGGCCTGATTGGGTTAAATCCTTTTTGGCAAGGTATCCCAGTTAACAAAGAGGTTCGCTTCAAACATTAAAAGGGTTCGTGCTGAAGTGACTGAAGATACTATAAATGCATTTTTTGGAAATCTAGAAATAGTTGTGAATGAGGTACCTCCTACCAACATCTACAACTACGACGAAACAAACGTGACGGACGACCCTGGCAGGAAGAAAATAATTTGTCGTAGGGGTTGTAAGTATCCCGAGCGCATTATGAATTCGACAAAATCAAGCACAACTGTCATTTTTTGTGCTAATGCTGCTGGAGAGCCTCTTGCGCCTTATATCATTTATAAGGCAGAACACTTATGGTCCACCTGGACAGAAGGTGGTCCACCTGGAGCAAGGTATAATAGGACCAGACATAGGTGGATTGACCTACCAACATTTGAGGAGTGGTTTACTTCACATCTTCTTCCGGAATTAAAGAAAAGAGAGGGAAAGAAGGTAGTCATAGGGGACAATCTAAGCTCTCACCTGAGCATTAATGTTTTGCGTCTATGTGAGGAAAACGAAATTCACTTTGTTTGTTTACCGGCAAACTCGAGCCACTTAACACAGCCACTAGATGTAGCCTACTTCAGACCACTAAAAATCACAAGGAAGAAAACAATTGAAGAATGGAAAGAACACCGCAAGCCTGCCGAAAGACTTGTTTCCTAGGTTACTGAAGAAGACGTTGGACTCAATGGAAGAGAACACATCATCCAACATCATATCTGGATTTAGAAAGTCAGGAATCTATCCACTGAGCAAAGAAGGGATATTAAAACGCCTACCATCTAAAAATACAGCAGTTGACTTAGATTTGGTTGGAGAATCTTTTATTTCTCATCTCGAAAAGAAAAGAAATGATGTCGTAAAGCCGAGAACCTATCGAAAGAGGAAACTAAATGTGAGAGCTGGCCAAAGCATCACTGAGCAAGATTTAGTTCAACCACAAGTAGAAGAAACTAGCAAAGAAAAGAAAAAATGCAAGAAAAAGACCAGAAGAGCGAGAAAAAGAGAAAGAGGATACAGAAAAAACATCAGGATTCATCAACTGAAGAAGATTGTGATGCATATAGTATTGCGTCATCTGGACACAGTGATTTGGTGTTCAGTTCAGATGAGGAAGTGTACGAGATGCAGCCATCAAAGCGTTGTAAACAAACACAGCTTGAGCCAACACCGGGAACTAGTAGTGGGGACGAAATAACTAACAACATTACCTTGGAGACTGTGGATAGAGAAACCCAACCTCTAAAAGATAATTTGGAAGAAGAAAATTTTGTAGTTGTTGCTTGGAAGGAGAAACTTTTCCCAGGACTGGTTATGAGTGTCTCAGAGAGTGGAGCTGTTGTGGATTGCATGGAGCCTACAAAAAAAGGGTTGGAAGTGGCCGTCAGATAAGGACATGCTTTTTTACAAATGGTGTGATATCGTGCAAGTGATTAAACCTCCAAAACTACCGAAAAGAGGAATTTTTTCTGTAAATATTGTACAGCCAAGCATTTAAAATTGTTTTAAAACTTAATGGTTAAATGATTCCTCTTAGATTTTACATAAATAAACTTTTACCATAACTGACGTTTAGTTATGTGTCTATTATGATTTTAAAATTTGTTAGGTAAATATGTAAAGTTTTGTTTACCTTTTAAAAAAATAAAGTGTGTGTTTTTATTAGTGTGCAAGTTATTTTCCCTCAAAACAAGCAGGTTACTTTCACCCAAGAGTGTATAACAGTGCCTTTTAATAGGAATATTTGGTATGGGACAAAGTTACCCAAACTAAGGGCTACTTTAGCCCAAAATTAACAAAAATTATAAATATATAAAAAGGTTGTATACAATATTTTTTTATATTACAGTCTTTAAGAAGAAGTTTTGAACTTCTAAAAATGACCTTGAATGTTTACTTTCTACTGCTAGTTTTTTCCTAGCATCATATAAAACAAAAAGTTGTACAAAAGTGGGAAAAAGTAACAAAGTAAGTGGTATTCAATTTTTATTTAAGTATTAATCTATTCTTTTATCATGTTAAATATTAAATCAGAAAAAAATTGGGTTGGTGCGTGCGCACCAGACGGTGGATTATACTTCTTTGGCCATCCAATAGTATAGATAGGTAGACCTACTATTGATTTAATATATTTTGGGGAAAACTAGTCGTAACTTAGAGTAGCCCTACTATTTTGTAGATGATAGCCTATTCTTTTATAAAAACATTAACCAACACTGAAGGCATATTTTAAAATTAATATCCCATTTTTCCTTCTTTGTTACATACGCTTATGGATACTATCGTTGCATCTGTTTGGTTGGTCACAGTTAGTCTGAGGACCATGATCAGTGCTCACTTACTACACCCAACAATATGAATGAGCTCCCGAAGTTTCTGCACATCGTCGTGATGATTCCCTGCATATACAATTTTTATTTTAATGACTGCCGAAAACGTGTTCAAGGGACCATGATCAGTGCTCACTTACTACAACCAACAAAATTCTTTGAGGACCAAGAAGTGATGAAATTTGAAAAAACTATATATTTCTTTATTTTTGTGATTAACTAAGCTTAACTAAGGTAAAAAATATTTTTTTTACTGGTTCTTTTTTTAGTAATTATATAGGTATATACACATATACATATATAAATACCTTAGTAAAATTACGCAAAACAGCCCCACCCGGAGACCAGATATCTAGTCATATCCCGTCAGCTTGGAAGCGAGCCAACCACCGTTTGCTTTACATCCGCCCTCCTACCCTCAAACCACAGATATGATTAGATATCTGGTCTCCCTAGCCTAGATTCGAACTCGGCATCTTGTTATCAGAAAGACGCTTCGTTACCACTGGACTACGGCTTCATGAAAGAAAAATGACAAATTAACAAAACTTCGGTTACTTTACTATCGGTATAAATATTCCGTGTAAAGTAAAAGGTAGTTTGTCAGCACCATCTAGGAGCGGTTATAGGAAGTTTGATTGGTTGCTCTTAAGTTTTAATCTGTCTAATTTGTATGTGCGAGAGGTTTATAAAAATAACTTAGATCAGTTCTTATTAAGTTAAGTAATTAATTTAAAGCAATATGCTAAACTTTTAATACAAAATACTGACAAATGAAAGACTATAACATGTTTTAAAAAATTGGGGAAATCACACCATATAAATTGTAAAATGAAAGCAAGCACTAGCTATGCAAGTCCTGCTTTCTGGTGGCATTTGTTGAAACTAGGTGTAGACCTGATGTTTTACAGACCTGCAATGGTACTCTAAAGTACCTCCATGGCTCAACTTGTAGATAAAGCCACTGTTACCTTTTATAAAGGCAGTTAAATTGGGTGGTACTTAAAAGTACCGTCAGGCAACAAAGGGTTAAGTATAGGAAAGTAAACGAACATACGAAGAGAGGTATAAAAAGGCACTTTCCGGATTTTACTCCTAACGCATGACGCGGATTCTCGACCGACACCCCATCCCGATTACAACGGTCGCAAAGAAGTATAACTTCAAAAAAACTGTGCCTGTCAAAGCCTCATATTTTTAATACAGTTTGGACTAGAGTTGATAAAAAAACATGTACACAAAGGAAGTTTTTGGGGGTGAATTTGAAAGGGTGAAACAAGTGTAAAAAAAAATATTTTACTAATCGATTCTACTAATTTATGTTGAATTTTAATTGATTATTTGGCATTAAGGCGAAACCCCCATTGACCTTATCATCGCCTGAAACCAATTTTTCAAGTCCTGCAAACATCCATAATCTTCATCCGAATTCGAACATATGACCTTGAGCTTCCGAGTCAGGTACGCTACCCCATAAGCTACAATATTCAATATTGCCTGTATCAACTCAAAACAAATAAAATATATCAAACAAATTATAATACAAATAGTATACATTATTGTACACATAGCTCAAAACTTGATAGCAATTGCAAAATAGTTATGACAATTCAAATTAACTGGTTAAAATAGATTAAGTAAATACGAATTTAAATTATCGTATAAAATACTTGTAACGCATTTGCCACCTTTTCTTTAAATTCAGTACTGTATAGTTGTATGAACTACATATAGCTTGATGTTGACTTTGTAGTTTTGTGTGTTACAGAGTACAACCTCATACATTCGCACCAATAATTCGGCGTTAGTCCTTGTAGCGGGAAGGCTTGGCAAATACACGTGGTTAGATACCGATAACAATGTGTATCCAAGTTTATTTTAGTCGTTGCCTTCGAGTTTGTTATCATCATTTTACTCTACAATTGCGCAATACTACTATTTAGCATAGTCTACTTACTGATGGAACCATGTCTTCTACATTATTAGGTTAGGTTTATTTACCTACAACAAAAATAGTTGGCATTAGAACAAATTTAATTAAAGAGCAATATAGCCGAATATTCAGAATTACAGTAATTATAGCAATATTAAAATTAAAAGTATATTACAGAAAGTTATTTATTTTATAATGTAACAGAACGAAAACTTCGGGACATAGTTCTGTGGGTTAAAATAAAGAGAAAATTAAGAATAAAATGTTATCAAAAAACGCTTCGATTTAAAGTTATCCGCCATTTTGTTTCTTTTACAAAATAATTCATCCCTAGAGAACAGTTTGACCGATTGAGTTTAAACTTGGCGTGAAGTTTAACCTAACAAAAATCTATTTTAAGAAAAATAAAAGATTATATCCAATCATGCTTTTCACCATGGCGGCTGTTTGAAAATTTCAAACCTGAATTACCCCAAAACCGAACATTTTAACAAAACATTTCAAGACAACTTTATTGTAGCCCTGTTAATTCCCTATTGGATGGTGTAACTGTCAGAACAGTTACTAATAATTGGTTTGATGAACAATTTAAAATTTGTATTAAATTATTTGTTTGTAATAACAGCTTACGTACCCACATATTGTTGTCTTTACTGTGTTGATATAGAATACCGGTTTGAACAAAAGAATTATTAGACACATTGTCTTGAAAGTAACACCATCCTACAGGGAATTAAAAGGGCTACGGAAAAGAGGTATTATTGACTTTTATTGTTAAAATGTACGGTTTTGGGGCTAATTGAGGTTTTAAATTTTAAAACAACAGCCGTACTGATTGGATATAATCGTATATCTACAAAATAATACGATTCACGATATGAGACACTTTACACGTTCGTTGAAACTTTGGCGTGTGACTTGCATAAACCATAGAATCATCCATAAACGCATCGAGGCATCACATTTGTTTTATGTTGTTTTAAGAAAATAGAAAGCTCTTAGTAAAAAAAGTTAACATTTGAAATTAAAAAAAAAAACGTTTGGAGCGCGTTGTTAAGACAAGCGTCACCATGATCATGGATAAAATAAAAATCGACACAACATTCCATTAATCATGGACCTTGTCTTTACTCATAATACAAATGTCAGGACAACGCGCAATACATAACATTTCTAAGGATATTTTTAAAAGATAATGATCAAAGCACGTTTTCCACAGCAAAACGATAAACAACGTCCAAGTTATACGTGCATTATACAATAATTAACATACCTTATGCCGACAACTAACAATAAATTGTTTTCTTTATGTTGGTTTTATTCGTTCGAAACAAAAAATTTTCCATTTACACTTATTAAAAAGCTATAAATAGCGTTTTTCTTAGTTATAAATAGGTATTATTAAATAGGAGAGAGAAATTATGTGTTGAGAATCCTGAGATGAATTTAAAGCACATACTGGGAAGACCATTCGTGCTTCACACGACTTCCGCACTGTATTATTACATCCGATTTTACCTTTTAATAACCTCAAAGCTAAGATGAAAACTGATATTAAATGTCTAAATAAAATAATATAGATTAAAATTTAAAATGACTTGTAATAAAAGAACCACCATGCATTAGACACTTATAAGCCTAAATAAAAACATAACCTAACAATTAGAAAAATAAATTATTTTAAAATATGAAAGTAACTGTTAATTAAGTTGCTATTGAGATATCCTACATGTCAGTTCGTTAGCAAAAAATCCAACAACAGCAAGTAATTGGTCGTCAGGAAGTAACTACGTTTTTACTTTCCTTACCCTATACTAGGTAAGGTAAGTATTGCGATCGACCCAAAAATTCGATGTCGAGTTTTCATAATATCTTTACGTTTCAAGGCCCCCTGAGTCCAAAAAATGCATTTTTGGCAATTGGTCTGTCTGTGTGTCTGTGTGTGTGTCCGGAGTGCACAGGGCAAACGGCTGGACGGATCGAACTGAAATTTACAGGATATCTTCAAACACGTAAACAATTAAACCCATGTAAATTTGAAGCAAATCGGAGGTGGTGTCTTACCGTGGGACCAGTTTTTAGCACATTTTTGGTATTTACTCCAAACCCCTCTAACGATTTTGATTAAACTTTGCTAACATACTCTACTCAGACCCCCTTAACACGCTATGTACGCCATATACCCCTAAAAATTCGTTGAAAAAATTTATTACAAAAACGAAAGTTATTTTGTTTGTATCTCCGAAATGGCTGGTCCTATCGACTTGAAAATGGTCTCATTCGATTCAGCGTCCAAAAGAATGTCAAAAAAGATACCCCACTCAACTTTTTCCATTTTTTTAAAAATTGACCCCAAAAAAAATTGGGCAAAAATTACTTTTTTTAAACTAGCCGTGTTTAGTATCGACCTTGACATTTTTGGGGGTGAGAAATCGATTGAGACCAAAATCAGGTCCGTGGGATTAACCGTTTTGAAGTTAGTACCGCTTTCTTCGAAACGGATACTCCTATTAACTCGAAAATGGTATCATCAATCTCTCGCTCGAAAAAATTGGTAATTGATACAGCATCTATTTTGGTAAGGAAAGTTGTGTGATGTGCACACCAGATGTTTTTTAATTAAAATTTTTGTACTAAAATTAAACTTTTGCAGGGGTTTTCCTAAAAAAAATAAATGTAGGATATTATTCTGTATATTTTGTGTTTTACACGACCGTACAGCTCGCTTGGTTCCTCCAAAATCGATCAAAACGTAAAATACAATAAAAGTACCAGGTTTAAATCCACGAGGGGTTTCACCGAGGAGGCATTTTCTGATCCGAGGCCAACTGCCGAGGAGTTTCTACTATGCAAGCGAAGCGAAGCAGTTCTTAACCCGAGGCCTCAAAGCGAGTTCTTCCGCTGCGAGTGGAACGAAGTAGCGCTTGAGTCGAAGTTGAAAACTTAGTACGTGCAAACAATTCTAGTAATACATTTTGTACACAGACACAGCTAATCAGTGCCTTCGTGAGTAGACCAATTTCCCAAATTGTCGGTTGAAACCCTAAAACAAATAAATGTAATTTTGGAAATTTGCTAAACTTACGTCAGCGGTTCAGCTGCGTGATCGAATTATTGCTTATTCAAATTAGAAAAACATCAGGAATACAATTTATCAAAGAGTGCCATGTGTTTGAAGTTATTAAGGCTGAAGGACAACATAGTCCACAACGTTAAAATGCCGTCACCTCGGTGGCTATCTACAACTGGCAACTTATCGAGTTTAACTACATTGTCCACCTCAAACTTGTGTATCCCAAACACGAAGACAGTTGTACGCTTGTAACAAGGGCGCACTATACTACAGGCCGTACTGCTCGGGTTGTGACGTCACAGCAGTCGCCGGATGTCGCGCGCTCAAAACTACTGCACCCTAAGTCGCTACTCCAAGTTTTTGTGTATACAACTTATATTTTATTATTCTGCATTAACTGACGAACACAAAGATGTTCATAAATAGTGTTTTGAGGTAGATTTACAGCACATTTTTAAGTTTTAAGGACTGAACACAAACATTGTTTCCAAGTGTTAAAAAAGTCTGACAGGTAAGGTACGCTTGTTTTAATATATCAAAACTGAACCCTAGTTACCCGAACATACACACACAACCACATATGTCAACACAAATCTAAATATATGTAACTGTTGCATGTATAAAATATAATCTATTCTGTTTAGACAAAAACATAAAATACAGCAATACTTCATTAAAACACAATAATTGTGTTTTAAAATCTGAAAATATTGTTGTGACCTACATAACTGTTTATTAATAAAGTTTATCAAACGTTATCAAAGTTATTTTATTAGTTATTAAATAAAATAAGACACTTCTATATTGAGATTTCAAAACATTTTATTATATCATTTAAATTTACCAATTGTTAATTACAATCAACATTTTATTCTATTAAACAATAACAATTAAAGGTTAACAATACCAACTCAAACTATTAGCTATATACAAAAAACAAAATGCTATATACCCCAACAAACGACTCTGCAAATATAATAAACCTTTCGTTGTTGGAAAAATTACCTTCTGCTGTTGTGAGGTATGAATCAGTGGACTCAGTGGTTGAGACAGAAGACGCTGTTCACTATCCAGTGGAGTTGCTTCACACCCTGAACCCCCCTGGAATACCCCCTCATATTCTTTCTCTGAAAGATGGTGCTCCTATAATGCTACTCCGCAACTTAAACCCTCCCAAACTCTGTAACGGTACCAGGCTGCAGGTGAAAACTCTGCATAGGCATGTTATTGAAGCGACAATATTTACAGGCGTGGGTCAAGAAGAAACTGTCTTTATTCCCCGTATTCCTCTTATTCCGTCGGACTATCATTTTGAATTCAAACGTCTGCAGTTCTTTGTAAATTTATGCTATGCCATGACTATCAACAAATCACAAGGGCAGAGTTTGAAAATGGCTGGCGTAGATCTGAGGAGTAACTGTTTCTCCCATGGCCAGTTATACGTAGCATGTTCCAGAGTAAGCTCATCTGACAGCCTGGTCCTCCTTCATCCAGAAAATAAAACTAATAAACGGTACCAGGAACTGGCACATACTTTCTCACAAACATATTTAAATTATTAAACAGATTCACGGTCACTTGTAGGGTGGGGTAGGAGAGGTGATTTTGTATTAAAGTTGTTTTCCCATAAAAATCCATAAAATAACGGAAAAACCAACTTTTCTCAAAAACGGCTCGAACGATTTTGATTAAAATTTTACAGTTTATAGTACTTTAGCTCCCTAATAAACTATAAAATTTTAATAAAAATCATTAAAGCCGTTTTTGAGAAAAGTAGATTTTCCGTTATTTTAAGGGTTTTTATGGGAAAATTACCCTTAAAAATAAAAATTCACAAAAATGAAAAAAGCTTGGAGATACCGTAGATTAGTACCTCCATACCAAATTTCATCAAAATCGGACGACTGGTTTAGGCTCTAGGTCTGATAACATCCACACAGACACACATGCAGACACACACACAGACATCACTCCGAAAACCACTTTTTTAGGTTCAGGGGGGCCCAAAACGGATATTTTCACCAAAAACTCAAACTCGAAAATTTCGTCGAATACAATACTTTCTCCATATACTATGGTATAGGGGGAGAAAGTAAAAATGCTGTTTACAAAGAGGTACTTAGCATTTAAGAAAAAAATAAACAACATCAACTTTGGTAGCCCGCACTTACCTGTTGTTAACAGAAGGTCTACAACTAGCTGTTAAAATTATATAAAAATAAGAAACAAATTCAGATTAAAAATTAAAAAACCATTTAACTTTTGCAAAAAGTCCACTTTACTTATTAAAATTATTCTTAGAAGGGAATTCTTTAGATTTATATAAGTAATTATCAATGTTAAACTTAACTTAATATACTAACTTAAATAGTCTATTTATTCTAAGAAGCGAATTCTTTAGATTTATTAGAGTTATTATCAATGTTAAACTTAACTTTTACTAGTTTAAGTAGTCCATTTATTCTAAGAATGGAATTTATTTAAGTAATTATCAATGTTAAACTTAACTTTTACTAATTTAAGTAGTCCATAATCCTAATGATATTAAACCGTAGCGAAGCACGGGTACTTTCAGCTAGTTAGCTATATATAAAAAACAAAATGTGCATAATAATATCCTACATTTATTTTTTAGATAACACACCAAAAATGTTTCATTCTGTTACGAAGAGTCTTAAAAAATATATTTACGTAAGGTCAAAAAACGTTCTTCCAGTTGTTGGATTTTTTTTGGCTAACGAACTCGTTTGAGTGACTTAGACAACCAACGTGTGTACACAAATTGGACCAAATTGGACTTATAATGAGGCCGTTAGAGTGGGAACACACACATATATATATACACATATGTATACATACATACCAGGTGTCCAAAAAGCCCCCCTCCCCCCAGCATTAACTACGGAAGAAGTACAAATACATAAATAATTCGACCACGCAGCTGAACCGCTGACGTGAGTTGAGCAAATTTCCAAAATTAAGTTTATAGACCGATATTTTAGGGTTTCGACCAACAATTTGGGAAATAGGTCTATTCACGACGGTGCCGAATAGCTGCAAAATGGTTCGCACGCCATTCCGCATATTGGGAGTATCTTCAATAACAAAAAGCATTGCGTGCTTCGCACGCCATTCCACATATTGGGATTGTCTTCAATACACAAAGCATTGCGTGCTTCGCACGCCATTCCACATATTGGGATTGTCTTCAATACACAATGCATTGCGTGCTTCGCACGCCATTCCACATATTGGGATTGTCTTCAATACACAATGCATTGCGTGCTTCGCACGCCAAACCTCGTATTAGGGGTATTTTCAACACACAAAGCATTGCGTGCTTCGCACGCCAGCCCCACGGTAGAATCCACCACATTTTCTTTGAACCGGGTACTTCTATGGTATTTCACGTTTTGATCGATTTTGGGGGAACCAAGCGAGCTATAAGGTCGCGTAAAAAAACAAAATGTGCAGAATAACATCTTACATTTATATTTTTAGAAAAAACTCTAAAAAAAATTCATTCTCTTAGTAAAAATCTCAAAAAATTGTTACTTCCGGTCAAAAAACTTACTTCCGGTTGTTGGATTTTTTTGGATAACGAACTCGTCCGAGCCACTTACACAACCAACACGTGTATCAAATTTGGACCAAATCGGACTTAAAATGCGACCGCTAGAGTGCGAACACATATATACATATATATATATATATATACATATATATATATGAATTTTAATGACACCCCAAAACGTGTTCTGGGGACCATGATCGGTGCTCATTTGCTACTCCCGAAATTGGGTCTCACCATAAAGGCCACTGCAATAGCTCATTTTTCCTATGGAAATTCGCTAATGAGCTTCGTGGTATCTCTATATGACAAAGGGAGATGAATTTTGGTGTAACCGACCATTTCACAACTTACCCTAAAATGGGAGGTTGAGAGGGTATAATTCAAAAATCTTAAATACAAACCCCCATTAAGTGATACTTCATTTTAAAGGGCTTGATAAATGAAGAAGAATGGCACAAATTAGAGTTCTCTATCTAAAACCCTATCGAAAATGGAGGCCAGTCAAATTTGAAAACACAGTTGTTCATTTAACAAAATTTCGATAGGGTTAAGATAGAGAGAGATCTCTAATTTGTGCCATTCTTCTTAATTTATCAAGCCCTTTAAAATGAAGTATCACTTAATGGGGGTTTGTATTTAAGATTTTTGAATTACTTTCTCAACCCCCATTTTAGGGTAAGTTGTGAAATGGTCGGTTATACCAAAATTCATCTCCCTTTGTCATATAGAGATACTCCGAAGCTCACTTATTTATTTCTACTTGTTTCAAAGTTAAGGGGGGGGGGACTTTTTGGACACCCTGTGTGTATGACTTTTAATCACACCCCAAAACGTGGTCTGGGGACCATGATCGGTGCTCATTTACCACTCCCGACCTTAGTTATCCACTATAAGGGTCACTGCAATAGCTCATCTTTATTATGGAAATTCGCTAATAACAATTTTGCATATGGTTTTGTTATGTCCATTTCAATTAAATATGAGGATAGTAAAAACCATTTTGTTCCTTGTTAACGTAGTCAGAGTTTAGCTTCAGAGTTTTGATCGGTTCACATTAAAGTACGATAAAGTAGTGAAATTATTTAATACAACGTTAGCATAGTCCCATACCTCGCGCTCCTTGGATTCCGTGATAACGTTCCCGCTTGGAATAATCAATAAAAAATGGTAATGTTACAAGGAAACACCGCATAGACCAGCCAGTGTAACATGTATTTACTAGGTAAAGTACATTGAAATACATGTTTAATTTATTGGGCCTGCATAAATGTATTTTATAACACATGATGGAATATAATTCTGATTAAGTCTAATGTATTACAGCAGCAAAGATATACAGAACTCCTGAAAGTTTGGTCACGTATTATATAAAACTCAAACACTATTCATTATGGTCAATCAACTCCTATAAAAGCGAGTGTACGTACGAGCGTACGTGGAGTAACATTTAAAGAAGAAATATTATAGCTTAATAATATAACAGCTGATTTCGCCCATCATCTGTGTATTAGGCCTACGCAAACAAAACCTAGCGTAGATTATACTTTGAGGTTATGTTTACAACTTCAATCAATAATATAGCCTATAATATTAATAACTTCTAAATAATTTGATCTATCAATATGAAATAAAAAGCAATTAAAAGATTATATTTTTATCTTTATTTAAATATATGTATAATAATATACACAAACACAAAATCTTAACAAATATTCCTACAGTTTTATAGTCCTTATAAAACAAATTGTACACATTTACCCAGTTAAAAATCCCCGTCTGCATAGTTAGGTAGGCCTACATAAAGTGTGTTGTTTTTTTATATAAATGATGTATTTCTGATGTGTATCTAATTAATCCGCCTGTGATTTTTCACGGGGGTTTACTAGTAAATCATATATAATAAACGGTACCAGGAACTGGCACATACTTTCTCACAAACATATTTAAATTATTAAACGTCACGGTGACTTGTAGGGTGGGGTAGGAGAGGTGATTTTGTATTAAAGTTGTTTTCCCATAAAAATCCATAAAATAATGGAAAAACCAACTTTTCTCAAAAACGGCTCGAACGATTTTGATTCAAATTTTACAGTTTATAGTACTATAGGTCCCTAATAAACTCTAAAATTTTAATCAAAATCGTTAGAGCCGTTTTTGAGAAAAATTGATTTTTCCATTATTTTAAGGTTTTTTATGGGAAAATTACCCTTAAAAATAAAAATTTTACAAAAATGAAAAAAACGCCTGGAGATACCGTGGATTAGTACCTCCATACCAAATTTCATCAAAATCGGACGAATGGTTTAGGCTCTATACTCCGTTCACCTTGCCGTGGCGCCTGAAGGATTAGGAGACCCTTACACACACAGACACACAAATGCAGCCGTCCCGCACGCCAGGTAGATGACTCATAGACTAGGGCGTCCAATTTGTAACTGCGATTTTCGCAAAACTCAAACTTTAACAACTGATAATGGTATATTTGTAACCTCCGCACAATTTCAAAGAAAATGATACCCAATACGACATGATTACGATAATATATATGTATACTAGCTGAATGCCCGTGCTTCGCTACTGTTGTTAGTAATAATATGCAGTTAGTTGTCAAAATCTACACCAACTCCATCTAAAACCAACCGTTGTTGTTTCATCCATATCATTAAATTAAATTAAATTTCTGACTAACAATTTTTCATCAAAAGTGAAATTCGACTAACCGTTTACTCGCCATGGGTGGGAAGTTGTGGTAAATTTATCTCGCATTACCTTAAAATCCCATTTTTGGACGCCATCTTGAAATTGGTAATAGTTATCGTGGATTTCGGATTTGTTCTGAAAAGTAGACAACAATACGAACATTTAAAGTATATGGTTGATTGGTGTCCGACAGCTGGAAGTATACACACTACTCGGGACAGACACGACATTACATTAGGGAAATATGTTTTTCACTGTGATATGTTTGCCGTTTCCGTGTCTGACGAAGTAACGGTGGGAGATAGAGGAAAACAGTAAATTAGAAAGTTGTAGACAATTAAATTTCTGACTGACGATTTTCCGTCTAAACTTGAATCGGACAAACCGTTTAGGTTTGTTTTAATTTTTTAGGTTTTAAAGTTTTAATTTTGTCCATCTTATTCTATTTTCTACACTTTTCTGATATATTTTATGTGCTAGTTTTAAACAGGTATGTTCACTTATGTTCTTAGACACGAGGCATTTACGTAAATCTTATATTTTATGATTGCAAATATGATACTATTCACATGTTGTTGTATTATTGCAACAAACATGAAAGTAAAATATATTAGTTGAGAATTGAATAATATTTAAGTATAAACATTTTAAAACATCAGTTTACTAACTTAGCTTCCACATTTGCTTCCACATTTCTTATTCACTTTATAGTTTTTGTTGTTTTAATATATTATTTTAAATGTGTTCTCGGAAAAGTCTTTAACTCCTAATATATTTTGAATGTAAATATTGTAAACAAAACTTCTGGTTATTTTAGTATATACAGTTTTTATATTTTTCTTAACATGATTCCTCCAATTGCATTCTTGTATAAGATATAAATTATATTAAAGTAGGTAATTTCTTATTAATTGTTAATAAACTTGTGTTCACATTACTGGAGTTGTTAATTTAACTATAGCATGTAAATATTGGGTACAAAATTCCTGGTTCATTTAGTCGATTGTTTTTTGTTTGATTTATTTCTTAACATGTTTCCTCCAATTATTCTTGTACGAGTTATTAAATTATATTGAATAAGGTAAATACTTATTAATTGTTAATAAACGTGTTTTTACATTGCTGGAGTCGTTAATTTAACTATAAAAGTCCCCAAAATCCACTTTTTTGGTCCTAACAATATGTTGTGTGGACTCATTTTTCTCAGAATTTAACGAAGATTTCAAAAATAATCATATAATTAGGATAAAGATTCAACTTAAATATTGTGTAGCGTCTCCAGTACTTGTGTACCTGCCTGATACCTGACCGTCCGGGTCGAGGGTGTGG
The DNA here is from genome assembly GCA_018207615.1 of Philaenus spumarius. Lineage (NCBI taxonomy): Eukaryota > Metazoa > Arthropoda > Insecta > Hemiptera > Aphrophoridae > Philaenus > Philaenus spumarius. The sequence continues at coordinate 52,776 of JAGFPH010006783.1, forward strand.
GGGGCGCTCGTGAGTGCGCGTGCCAACGCAAAGGGTCTCCTAATCCTTCAGGCGCCACGGCAAGGTGAACGGAGTACAGGTTTGATAACATCCGAGCCTAAACCAGTCGTACGATTTTGATGAAATTTAGTATGGAG
>JAGFPH010006783.1:62590-73917 GCA_018207615.1 Philaenus spumarius
TGTTTGTTCTAAATGTTTAATTGTTTGGCAATATTTACATTCACCTTGAGTATCTATACTAATATTATAAAGAGGTAAAGTTTGTTTGTTTGTTTGTTTGTTTGTATGTAGGGGGTAATCTCTGGCTCTACTGAACCGATTGAAAAAATAGTATTACTAATAAAAATCTACACTATCCCTGAGTAACATAGGCTATAATTCATTTCGGTAAAATAACAGATAACATAGATGTTTGCTTCAATATTTCCATTAACAGCTGATTTCAAAATTTGAAGCAATTATTTTTGTATTTCTAGCTTTTAGGTTAGGGTTTTCAAGTGTAGACCTGAGCTTTGCTGGTTCTTTTAACTATTATTAACTGCTGTTAAAAAATATAAGAAATAAATTTCGTTTGAACATTTAACATTATTTACCATCTTATTTTTGAGGTTATTATTAATACTACAACTTTATTATAAATAAAACATAACGTATGTTTTTAGAAGGTTCCATTGGGGGTTGGCGTGCGAAGCACGCAAGGGTCTCCCCTAGTTACTTATAAAGTCAGAAAAGCAAATCATGCCCTGTACTTACTTTTCAATTTATTAAATTAACAGAAGTTTTTGAAGTTGGTAACCGTATTTTGGTGCCTGTGTTGGCACACCTTCTCCCCACCTTGTCTAAATATAAATACTCTACAAGGACACCGCAAAGTCTTCAAGGCTACTAATGTTTTACCACTTCCCTTTCCTTGCGGTCCTTTCTGATATTTAGCTACAACTTTTCACTAAACGTTATGTTTACAAGCGACCGAGCTTAAGTCAACTGGAATCAGCACAGTAGATATTACGGTTGGGATGTCAGGTTCTGTACGATGAACTCAAGGCTAGGATAATCTGTACGTATTGTTAGCATATTTATAATATTTTTTTATTAACAAATATGGTTTGTTCCCTCATTGGATGGTATTAGCGTTAGTAAAGGATGTGGAGTGTAGTAATGCCTACGAATAGCTTGACCCCATCAAAGCGTGTAAAGCACTAACAGAGAGGTAACAATAATCTCCCATATATTAACTCAGACTATGGCTGTTCACTAAAGAAAATAATTGGAAACTTTCTTTGATACATAATAATTTTCGCCATACAAAATCGCTTTTATATTTGACCATTTCAAAACTAACGAATTACACCAAAAAGTAAAAAAAGACAACGGAATAAGGACAAAACTGTTTTATTTTCCACCGGATTGATTTCATTTTGAGATATATTTTAAAACGCTTCATTTGACATCTAGCTTAAAATTTTTAAACTGGCTTTGCTATCTGTTTATCCTTCGATTTAAAATTCCAAGTTGACAAAAAAAAAACTATGGGTAGAATTCGTTAAACATTTATAACTGTTTTAAACTGTTTTGCTGAATACAAGCTTCCATCTAGTTTGACTCAATTCGCTTAGGGAGCTATTGAATGGTGATGAAAATATACTTAAATATGCAGGTTGGATGAGCTAAAGTGTATTATTTTTCCGTGTAAGATGTTCTAGATAAGGTAAAATGTTGAAATTGTGTAGTCTGCTTGGTGAATGACGAGCAGAGGGATACGTATGGTTTTCTCAAGTTATGAACGTAATAGGCTAAACTCAAAGCATCTAAGAAGCAAAATAGTTATTTTATTGGAAAATAATTGCGTGTGATACTCCGAATTGATGGATTTTAGGTTTTGAAGTATGAGTTTACATATATTTAATTTTACTACTTAAGATCTTTCACCGTAGCTTGACTGCGAAGATTAATATCCCCGGCTAAAATCCCGATGATTTTTGTATCATTGAGTTTCAATCGATAATAATCCGTCTTAGTATATTATGGTGTGTCTTTAATATATCGATCTAGTAACAGTATTTATAGACCGGGAGCAACGAGGAAATGAGTATGGAAATTGTGACCGCATTTTATCAACGGATATTAGCTTAAAATAGCTCAAAGATTAATAACCCGGATCTTGCCGGTCCATTTTTTGGTATAATTTTTTGTATCCTCCCTCCTATTACCTACCTATAATGGAAATCGATAAGGTCCTATGGAGTCATTTATCTATAATTTATAGATTTCTCTTATGATGAAAGTGAATGGTAGGTTGATAAATAAACAAAAATTATAATTTAAAAAAAACATTTAATATTAATACAAAAATATACAAGAGGAAACAGCGAATTTAAATAAAAATATATGAAACCAAAAAAAGTTAGTAATTTTTATTTAGACAATCATTATTTATACCTTTACACGATGAAATATAATAGTCCAGTCAATGAATCACCAAAAGGGGGTGTAGAGGACATGAAGAAGGGAGAAGCATTTGATTTTTAAAATTTGTTGGAGGTACTTAGGAAGTAAACATACTAAATCTCCCCGCCCCTACCCTTGCCGCTTCATGGGAGGAGGGGGTGTGAAAAGGTCCCTTTTCCCGGTGTTTCGCTTATATCTCGAAAAACGGTAAGTCATACAAAAAATTTGTTCCGTTAAAAATTAAAGCTCACAATATTTCCTTCAAAAATGGTTCTTTAAATTTTTATCGTATCTGATACAGATTTCGAGATGCTCGGTATCAAAAAATGACAATTTCCGGAAAATTAATTTTTTCCCTTTTTTCGTCAATTTTGACCTTTTAACTCCAAAAACTTTCTTTTTTCCGAAAAGACGACTGAAAGGAAGTTGTAGAAAACGTTATTTCCTTCAAAAGTATATGTACCTTTACTAATTTATCTTCAACATGTCTAAAGTTACGACAGATTTGCTAAATTTCGTCATTTTTGGTACAAAACTGTACTTTGGTTATTTTCTTTATTCACAGCTACCTATACGAGTTAGTATATTGTTTATTGACACCTAACGGTCTATATACTGTATGGTAAGTGTACATTATCAAGTATATATTGTTTTATAATTAAGTTTATACTATAATAACCCGTCGGAGCCTTTTGTTGTCTTTGATTTATTAATCTAGTAAATGTGTGTCTAGAAAGTATTTGCTTTGAAACTGGTTGCATTAGATTTGATCTAGTAAACATAGTGTTGTGCTTGCACCGCGCATAATAATTTTATTCTAAAGCTGTTGATAACATGTAACCTAACCTTGCTCTATGGCCTGTCTGATAACAGCCGACTACCGAATGTATCTGCAAGTTATTGTAAATAGATTTTTTTCTCTCCTTTAATATAAAGAATTTTACTAGTTTTAAGAACTGTTTTGTATAATGAACCCGTCATATTAGCTGTAAATGGCAGCTTACTTAGAAATAATTCCCTGAAACCCTAACGGTCCGGGTTGTGAAAGATTCAACTATTGATTGACGATTGAAGATTCAACTAAGATTCAACACAACTTATCTTTGTGTTGCTCTAATCCCCGTCGTCTTTCACCATTTAATTTCTATTTAAAATTTCAGTTAAAAATAAAATACCACACTGCCTTTTTTATTTTTGAAGAAAACATCTATTGGCTCGAGAAACTTTTTTGCCCGGGTATTGGAACGAAATCTCGGTTACCGTACCGCCTCGATTCAATAATATACAGTGTGTACCACAGAGGGAGAGGGTGGGAGGGGTTGTATTTATTAGATTAGGGGTAGGGTGTGTTTGTATTTATTAATATATACCAAAGAAAGTTCTACTTGCTTCAAGAAAACGTCCATGAAGTTCCAATGATTATCAGTGGCGACTTTAATATTAATTTTGCCGATGATACAACACAACCGTTGATCGATTATCTCAAACAAAAACTAGATTTGGAAATGTCTAATGATAAACACCAAAGCATGACGAGGTATGGAACAATGATTGACGTGGTATTTACGTGATTTTTAGATAATTTTCAATTGAAAATGTTTGTTACTTCATTTACCGTAAGCCGATAGTGCCTTTTTTTACTATCTTTATTAATTATTATGTCAATTGTTACACTAGCTGACCCGTGCGAATATTTAAAACCTGATTTAAAACATTGATTTAATTAAGTAAATTACGTTTATTTATTTACGTTGATTTAATTTGATTGATTTGTGTTATAGATTACCCTTCCATATACAATATTAAGCAATCTAACAGCTGTCATGTTTGTTAAACAGGTTAATAGATGGCGCCTTGCATTAGGAACCATATGAATTATATAATATAAAAGTTTTTTCATCACAATGTATCCAAAATACAGCTTTGAGTATTGGAAACAGCGTTTTCTTGTCTAGATCTGCAAAATGAGCTGCAGATTTTTACCGATCTCTAAATTAGTTATAAATTATAACATCAGTAGCGCTATTAATAATAATTATGATTTGAAATGCCGTCTTATTAATTTATTTTATAATAACAATTTTAACAAAGAAACAAACGTGAGTAACACTAAAAACTACATTTGATACTTTTTTCAGGTATTAAATAAATAAACTTTTAACTTATTATTTAAAAAAGTACACCAGTACGTTTATTCATGAACCGGTATCGGTAGTAGTGTATTGTGTATATTAATATTACTCGATGATTTGATATCAGCTGTTCAAATTAATTTAGGAAGGTTTTATATATCGTTATTGATATTAAAATCTGCTGATCTCAATAACTTAGGGCTGCAAACGTGTTGTCATTGTACTTCAGGGACGTTACTGAGAAACTATAGGTTATTTTGGAAAAAATATAGGCTATTAAATTTATTATTAATATTATTAATCACACAGTGTGATGAAAAGTTCATCACACGGGCCAAAAGTGGCTTTTCGATCCTCGCTCATTTTCCGACCTCAACTTCGCCTCGGTCGTTAAACTTGAACTCGTATCGAAAAGTGTCACTTTCGGTCGTAGTGATAAAATGTACTATTTTAAGGCTCGGCAGACCCAGCCACCATCTTGAATTTCAACTCCCATAAGAGCAATGTTAAACGGGTAATAAGATTACTGGAGTAATAATGATCAGAAAATTATTCTGAATGTGTCATTTTAAACGTTAGAACAGTCCGAATGTGGATGTCTTTTAGTTTTTTAAATTTGTTTTTAACTAAATTTGTTCTTCGACTTAACTCAAATTCAAAGTTTGCGATTTTTTTTCTTATTCAATAAAGCAAATATCAAAAATGTAAAAAGACATCCACATTCAAAGTTTAATTACCTTTCAAATAAAAATAGTTTCAATAATTTTGGATAATTTATGACGAAAAAATCCTATGTATTGTGGAAGCATGTACTCGCGAATTTGCGTTCCTTATCGAGTGTTTAGCCTGCACTCTGGTTTTTATCATATCAACTTGTTGCTCGCGGAGGAATACTAGAAAAATAATAAATCCGTTAATTTTGAATATGTGAGAGAAAGCTGTGTTTAATAAAATGTATAGATTTTTCAATATGTCCTATAAATATGGGTATTCCAACTCAGTATTGGATTAAGACCCATGTTTGTTAACAATATAACTAACAAGGTTGTATTTACATAGCGTAGCCCATGTTACTTAGGAGATTATGTACATTGGTTAAAAACAAACAATTTAATCGGATAAATATTAAGTCGTTTCAAACATTTAATCATATTTACCATACTGTACTTATATTAATAACTTATGAACCATATTAATAACTAATTTTCCGGCTAACAAGATGAAGTGGTTAGTTACATTTGATATTATAGTCGCTGTACATATATTTTTAACATGTGAACCAAATTATTGCTGATTTTTGTTAACATCTTGCTATTCGAACTTCGACTCAATGTATGTCGTACATCCGCTGTGTGTTCAGCAAAACCTACGATCATTGCTCCAGACCCGCTAAAATAAAGTCACTCATACTTTCGTTTTACAAGTAGCACTAGCAGAGTAGTGTTTGTCCAACAGAGGCGGCCTTTTCCGAGAAAACTGTTCCCTCGTGCCGATCGGAAGAAATTTTGCAGTGGAGGCAATTATTTGTATTATCCTGACCTCGTAATTATAAATTCCTTCAGTGGTGCGTCAAAAATAGATAGACTGAACTTATTATTTGATTTATTGTTTTTATCGTATTGTTATGTTTATCGTATTATTATTATTATTAACATTTTTGCAGTTAGATATCGTATAATTATTACCATTCCAATTGTTATAGTTACCGTATTTGTATAGTGTTTTTAAAATTTTAAAATTCTCATTTTTTATAGTTACCGTAACACTATTAATATTAGTTTAGTTAATTAATTCGAAAGCACATAATTAGTTTTTAATTTTTAACCATAGTGTATTGTGGGATCTAAATCCATAAGACAAATTCAGAAAACTAAACAACGCGGCGGAGATAGACTAGCTGAGTGGTATATTAAATTTGTTCTTTATTTTAACTAGTTTCGTATTATTACTGGAGTTGAAACCAGTCTGCATTGTATTCAACTTAAAAGTAGGAGAAAATTATAGTCTTTAATAATAAATTCGAGTTTTGGAGTGAAATGTGGTTTTTTGAGGAGACAGCCGAAATACGACAATTTTCAAATATCGCTTGAGCCCTAACGATTCGTCGGAGAAAAAAACCTAGGCCTAAATTGTAAATTTTTTAGAAAATTTTATGTTCTTTCATTTTGAATAAGAAGGTTATTTATGAAGAGTTGATAGTTTTCGAGTTAGCCTATAAGAGAAAAAACATTCAAAAATGAGATTTTAAAACTTTTTCCATTTTATTTTTTAATGTTGCGTCACGAAATTTTGAGGCAAACCTCAGATTCGGATTCAGCACTCCAAAAAAACATATATTTACATATATTGAATTGAAACTTGACATAGGAGTTAAAATATATATTTTAAACATTTATGCTGAGTCTCAGCTTGTTATCTTGAAAGTTACCCCATCTAGAGCCACTTGACTTATCAATGGCTTTCTCGATTTTAGGAGTACCGGACCTCGAACTCATTTTATACGGCTCCAGTTTAGAAAATTTTCTAAATTCAACCTAAAAGTTTTTTTACAAGTTAAACATATAGATTCAAACAAGATCAAGAAATATAAACCTTTTTTATTATTTACTTTTAAAAGCACAAGAAACTTTAAAAAGTATAATTTTAGACCTTTTTAGATTTTTCATCAACACGCTTGAGTTGATCGACTGCAGATTAGTAAATTTTTAAACATAGTTTTTAAAATAAGTATAGCAAAAAACAATTGTGTTTGTAACTTCTGTACCAATTTTTAAATCGATATGTTCAAAAATGTCGAAAATGGAATGGTTGAATCTAAAGGTGTTATAGTTAAAACGAAATAGGTAAAACAGAAGACTATTTTCAAGTGCCTCGTTTTTAAAAGTAACATGAAAAAATCGTCAATACTTACTAAGAATATTTATACTGGTGTATTCAACTTGTAAAACAAATTTGATGTTGATATTCCAAAAATTGACGAAACTGGAATAGATTGAAAGGGATACAGCGTTCGGTAAGCAAAAAATCGTGAGGCTCGATGATAAGTCTGATGGCTCTAGCTCATCAAATTTTTAAGATACCAACTTGAGTCTTGATATATAAGTTAAAAATAATCTTTTCTCTTGCTATACCAAGTTTTAATTCGATATATTACAAAATGGCCAACTTAGATCTACTATACGTATGGACGGAAATGATCATATAAAAACATATCCATTGATAACTATGCGTTCATAAATTTGCAGGCCTAATTAGTTTAAAATTATCGTAGATGTATAATTAATTTTTGTATATTATATTTATACATATATTGTTTATGTATATTTCAAATTTCATACAAATTGGATTATTAACTTGGGAGAAAATATATATTTTTTTTTCGAAGACAAGTTAATCGAGACTGTGTACATGCTATTACGCTAGTCTTAACGAAATTATATTATTTTGAATATAAAAAAGTTGAATTTTCAAAGAAAATAGCAGCCATTTTGGATCCGCCATGTTGAATTTTCATATTTTATATGAATCAGTTCCTCCTAAAAATTCCAAATAACCAGTTTTCTTTTTCTTTGAGACACTTTTTTTTTAATTTCAATATATAAATTTGAGTAATTTGTTAGATGATTATGTGTAATGAAAAAAACATACCATCGTAAAGCTGACACTTTCCTCTTGAAAACGCCCTATTACAACTATTTATTTAATACATTGTAACTATGCAATAGGAATAGTTTATAATGTACTGGGCCGCGCTTCAAAAAATAAGTCTTCAGTCGTGCGACCGAGTCGCGCTGCTGCAAAATACATAGGCTACCTGCATTATCGATTTTTTCCCAGACGAACCATTGCTCGGACGAAAGAAATACTTATGACCTTTTTTATTGAAAAATACTTCCCCTACACGGTGGTATTCTTTATTTTTCTTTATCTTCATCCCAGCTCAAAATATTAAGGAATATCGGGAAAAAAATGTTTTTCGATTTTTTTTCGACTTTGGGAAATCGATAGACTGGTAAACTTTTGTTATGTTAATCTACATACTTTACTGTACTTATATATATAAAAAAAAAAACAGCCGTGTTTTAAATTACTGGATTTTTTGGTCTAAAGTTACCCCTACCGACTGGCCTATATTGTCGTAATGAAATAATAGTACAATAAGTATAGAAAATGTATTTGGGATTATGCAAGTGCCAGCCTATAATTTAAATTTATTTGTATGTTTTTTTTTTGTAACTTTGGCTGTTTCCCTAATTAAAATAAATTGACACCATTAATACGAGAACTAATTATTTGTAGCCTATATATACTATTTAAAACGTGTTAAAATTTTCCGCTTGCCTGCTTATGTAAATTGATTTGTTTTTTTAAACTTAATTATTCCTTTTTTTAAATCTCAGCCAAAATTCACGGAAAGAAAGTTGTGGAAAGTGTAATATCAATATGAATTGTAAACATATCAAAATAAATTACGTTTTATTGCCCTTATAGCGTCAAACATGAAAATATTGGTATTATTTTTTTAACTGAGCAATTAATAGAATACTGACGATTACGATTGTGAGTCTAGTAATGTCCCGATTTTAAATATCATGTGTTATATATATTGCTGTGCAATTCGGTCACTGACTTCAGCATGCATGTGACTTGCTAAGGAGAAAGAGATCGATATACATAGGCTACTAATTATGTGGTCGATGGTATATTAAAGACGATGATCGCATTGTCACGCATAATTTTCATAAAAATTAATGATTTATACAGTGGTGAAATTAGCCTGAAAGAACAGAAAAACAGACGTTTTCAGGAGCTTTATTTTATACTATGTGGAGATAATAATGTAAAGTAAGTTGTGTTAACAGTATCTTTTTATAATTTAATATTTGTTAGTCATCATTTTTTTATTCTTATTGTAACCCGTGTTTAGATATTTAAAGATAGCCTTTGTCGCCATTAAATTATAAATAAACGTTTATATCAGCACTTTGTACGTACTGTATACGTTTTTAGGTACAACATTCTTAATATTTTCACTTTTCTGTTTATTTCTTTTATTGATTGCATTATTTAAAATCTCAGTCAATATTCAAGGTAAGAAAATGCTCGTTTTAAAATGTATATAATTTATATACTTTGATATCAATATAAATTGTAAAATAGGATAAGTTGTATAACCAAAGTAAACATCAGTGGAAGATTGCGGCCTCAACCTCAACGCTATTGTAAATATCGAGTTGTTTTGTAGGACTACTAAAAGTGTAAAATCATTTTGAGTCGGCGGCGATACATAAAGAAGAGAGCGAGAGAGGGAGAGAGTATAGCTAGACAGACTGTTTAGAATGTTTACGCATGCGCATTTCAGTACGTCTGTCACCTAATAGAAGTAGTTCTCGGCGGCCTATATTTTTACTAGCGGAAGAACGAAATTTCGCACAAAAAACTCAATGCTATTAGTGTACAGCTTTGCCACTTGGAGCGCTGCGGTCAACACAGAAATATTTTTTCACTCCTGCCGAGCCTTAATCGATTTTTGTAACGAAAACATAAATTTTAAGCTGTTTGTATATTGTTTGTCAATAGCGGGAACATAAGCTTGAAAATGATGCTTGAGTAATTAATTTTGATGAAGAATTGTGGGAATGAATTAGCGACAAAAAAACACCTTTGAGAAATAATATATAAGGAGTTAGTTATATTTTGTATTGAGCTACACAGTCCATCATTTGTTTTGATTAATAAATAAACCATGTAGAAATGCATATAATTGTCGCTCGGAGTGCCGATATGTGTGAAAACCAGACTAATGTCAATTATTTTAATTTACAAGTTTTTGATACTACAATTAAATTTGAAAATAAAAAAACACTCGTTTCATAGTTTTCAGATTTCACTACTGTCAGCAGTACCCAATGACTGTGAATTTGTTTTTTTTTAATAAGTTTATTTCACAAGTTAACTGTTTTTTTAAATATGATTTACTAGTAAACCCCCGTGAAAAATCACAGGCGGATTAATTAGATACACATCAGAAATACATCATTTATATAAAAAAACAACACACTTTATCTAGGCCTACCTAACTATGCAGACGGGGATTTTTAACTCGGTAAATGTGTACAATTTGTTTTATAAGGACTATCAAACTGTTGAAATATTTGTTAAGATTTTGTGTTTGTGTATATTATTATTAGGCCAGTCGGTAGAGGTAAATTTAGACCAAAAGTTCCAGTAATTTACAATACGGCTGATTTTTTTTTATAAGTACCTTAAAGTATGTAGATTAACATAAAAAAAAGTTTACCAGTCTATCGATTTCCCAAAGTCGAAAAAAAATCGATTATCATTTTTTTTTCGATTATCCTTAATATTTCGAGCTGGGATGAAGATAGAGAAAAATAAAAAATACCACCGTGTAGGGGAAGTATTTTCCAATAAAAAAGGTCATAAGTATTTCTTTCGTCCGAACAATGGTTTGTCTGGGAAAAAATCGATAATGCAGGTAGCCTATGTATTTTGCAGCAGCGCGACTCGGTCGCACGGCTGAAGACCTATTTTTTGAAGCGCGGCCCAGTACATTATAAACTATTGCATAGTTACAATGTATTAAATAAATAGTTGTAATAGGGCGTTTTCAAGAGGAAAGTGTCAGCTTTACGATGGTATGTTTTTTTTTCATTACACATAATCATCTAACAAATTACTCAAATTTATATATTGAAATTAAAAAAATGTGTCTCAAAGAAAAAGAAAACTGGTTATTTGGAATTTTTAGGAGGAACTGATTCATATAAAATATGAAAATAACAAGATAACAAGCTGAGACTCAGCATAAATGTTTAAAATATATATTTTAACTCCTATGTCAAGTTTCAATTCGATATATTAAAATTCGGCCAATTTAGAATGAGCCAACGCTTCATATATGAA
>JAGFPH010006784.1:5609-20627 GCA_018207615.1 Philaenus spumarius
TTTAAGATTTATTTCTGACCTCTAGAGTTGAGCAAAAATGGTTGACCTGTTATATTTCCAAAAATAGTAGCTTAATTTTCATGACATTACTTTTAACCACAATAGCATGTATTTACCAATAAAAATCATGTTTTATTAGCGAATTTCCATAGGAAAAATGAGCTATTGCAGTGGCCCTTATGGTAAGACCCGAGGTCGGGAGCAGCAAATGAGCACCAATCATGGTCCCCAAACACATTTTGGGGTGTCATTAAAAATCATATATATATATATATATGTGTATATTATATATTTATGTATGTATGTGTGCACACTCTAACGGACGCATTTTACATACGATTAGGTCCAAATCTGGTACACACGTTGGTTGTCTAAGTCACTTGGACGAGTTCGTTAGCCAAAACAATTGACCGGAAGTAGACTATATTTTTGACCGGAAGTACCATGAATATAGGTGTACGCACTCTAATGGGCGCATTTTATGTCCGATTTGGTACGTAGGTTGGTTTTCTAAGTTGCTTGGACGAGTTCTTAGCCAAAACAATTGACCGGAAGTAGACCACATTTTTGACCGGAAGTATCATGTATATAATTGTGCGCACTCTTAACGGACGCATTTTATGTCCGATTTGGTCCAAAATTAGTACACAGGTTGGTTTTCTAAGTCGTTTGGACGAGGTTGTTAGCCAAAAAAATTGACCGGAAATAGACCAAATTTTTGACCGGAAGTAACAATTTTTTGAGATTTTTCGTACAGTAGAGCGTCGAAAATCCGAACTAATTGGGACTGAGGTGGGTTCGGATTATCAATTTGTTCGGATTTTTGAAAAAAAAAAATGCTATTTAGGCTAAAATATATGCCCTTTAATCGATTTAAGTGGTAAAACAGTACAAGCAGTAATGTAATTACACTATAGTATGTAAGACTAGGCCTACTTACATATTGTGATTTAGAAGAACCTGCACGTACAGTAGGGAAAACATGATTACACTTGTAACTCTCAATTACAGTACAGTACATAATAATTAAAAGTTCACTTGTACATAACATAGTTAACACTAACGAAAAATAAAAAAATACTTTATAGTACACTACTGTATGTACGACATACTGTTATAATGATTACACAAAGATAAATGAATGAACTTTCTGTATGTTTACTGCTATAGCTAAAGCAGCTTATTAGCGTGACAGTGAAAATACTGACAGCCAGTCTGTTGTGAGGGCGTGTGGGAGCAGGTATTAAGAAGTGTTTAAAAAGAGATAATAATGTCAAACTGCGATGAAAATTTTTGTGAAATTTTTAACTACGCAATAATTGGAATTTGCAAAAACGAAAACGAAATTTTGGCAGGGGCTGCCTCAGAACGACGCGTTCAGATTTTTGACGTTTCGGATTATTGACATTCGGATTATCGACGCTCTACTGTACTAGAATTAAATTTTTTTGAAGTTTTCTTTTAAAAAATAGAAATACGAAATAATTCTGCACTTTTTGTTTTCTTACGCGACTTTATCTGATTCCCCCAAAAACAATCAAAACGAAAAATACCATAAAAGTACCAGAATTAAATCCACGGTTTTTACCGATGACCGATGGCAATATATTTGGTACATGCTGGCAGCACCTTTGTGAGTAGATCGATTTCCCAAATAATTGTTTGAAACCCAAAGACATAAATAAATTTAATTTTGGAAATTCGCTCAACTCATGTCAGCGGTTCAGCTGCAGTGTCGAATTATTTAACTTTCATTGATACTGGTAATAATTCCGGGGTACTTCAACTCTTAGGTTTTCAAAAAGTGATTCTCATTTTATAATCATTTATGATTCAGAAATAATTTCAAAAATTAAACAAATTTAATCAGTGATTTGAGAAATAGAATAGACTTTATTTTGGGCGGAGTTAGGATCATCAGGTCCTCTCTTACACTTAACCCAAGAAACACTGATTTCTTATGAAAATCAAATAAGTGTTATATTTATTTAATAAAGAGTATTATAGTTTGTATGTGTTTTAATAATATTAATTTAACAAAGTAAATAGGAAATAACTGTGATAAATGTACATTGTAATAGCTGTGAGATTTAGAAAGCGATTAATTCAAATGTATTCAAGGTGCTCAAATAAAATAGACTAATTTTCAAACATTTCTTTCTTTTCAACATATCTTTTTTGAAAGTAAGAGACAAAAACTGAGAAGAGTGGCATGACTTACTTCCAGCCAAGTTGCTGTTATTCCAGTAGAATGGAAAGACTCAGAAAAAACCCCTACAAGTTCTATCACTACTAAACAAAACAATATAGTAACACTGGTAAAATTGCTATATTATTAAATAACTTTTGTTATTTATATGGAATTACAGTACAGTGAACCCTTGCTACAACGGAATAATTGGGGGGACAACATTGTATACTGTAACAAAAATATGTTATTCTAGACATAATATTTATGTTTTAGATTGGGTATTCAATTAATATAATAAAAAAGGTTTATTACCTCAGTTTTTCTCCGTCAGACAATCCAAACATTTTCTATCGGATTACTAGTTTCGACAGTTATACCGCCATCGTCGGATCCTTGACATTAAGTTTTTGATATCAGCCGTTCTGAGGCATTGTCAAGGTCACTGGCCTAATTAATTAATTAATACATTAAACACAAGTTAAAACAATTTACGAAATGATTACATGAAATACGTTTTGCTCTTATAGGCATAAATAGTCACAATAATATGAGTTTGTTATCAGTAACCGGCCGGAATACATCATGTTCCATGTTCTTGTGCGCCAATACCAATGTTGGTTAATTTGTGACTATTTGTGCCTATATGTGCAAAACGTATTTTGTGTAATCGTTGTTTCGTAAATTGTTTTAACTCGTGTTTAATGTATTAACTAAGTAATTAGGCCAGTGACTTTGACAACACCTCAGCACAGCTGATACGAAAAACATGATGTCAAGGATCCGACGATGACGGTATACCAGTCGAGACTAGTAATCCGATAGGAGAAAGTTTTTGGATTGTCTGACAGAAAAACTAAGGTAATAAACCCTTTTTTTTATTATATTAAAAAAATATGTTATATCGAAATGCATTCAAGTAAGACAACATTTAACACCTATCTGAAGGCTTCTTGTGGACTAGGAATTAACTTACAAACAAAAACCATTTATATAACTTTTAAGAAAATTACAGTGACAAAACACCTGAACGCTCTATGGCAGTTCAATCGGAACTAGGAACAAAACAATTGTGCAATTATATAATTTTCATCCTCTAATACAAAGAAATTAATACAAATTGTAGAAACAAAATTCAAAAAACAATAAATACAATTAGAAACCTTTATTTAATTTATGACGTAAAGAACCGAAGTAATATCCTCGACTGAATAATTCCTAATGCATAGTCATTCATCCAGATTTGAACCAGGAAAATTAAACTTTGGAGACAGGTAAGCTTACCGCTCAGCTACAAAGCAATAGCATAGCAATAACTTATGGTACAACATGTTTCTTAAAAGTATTTTCACACAAGAGTATTCAATCAAAGGTTGGCATGATAAACTGAGCTATGAGTCTATTATGTTTTGTTTACTATTAAATGTTTATTGAATTACATACAACGAAACAGTTGTGCATATCTATTAATAATTTTTAAAAAAAGGTTCTGTTAGAACTCTTTTGTTAAAGGTTTATAAAAGAACATGTTATTTTAAAATCTACAATAATTTATTTGTAAATGGATTGATTTCTAAAAGTAATTTATATTGGTCAAAAATTAAACCGTAAACTATTAAATAACTAACTGGAAATAATTTTAATAAATGAGTTAAGAATAAAACACTTATGAACATTCTTTATTATTTAAAAAATAGCCCTCTGGCTATAAATCTTACAATATATTACATAACACAGACAATGTGTTAAAAAATATTACTTTAGGAAACCATATCTCTGTCGTTTTTCTCCAAGCTTTTCTTCCTCCAAAAGTACTTTACTAAGTTCTTCATTTAAATTTAATCCAATGGACAAGCCCACCTAAAATGAGTACAAAAAAATTGTATATAAAAAAGGCTAGAAATTATACTGATATAAGGCTAGGGTTAAAATTAATATTTATTTTATACTTTTTTTATGTATTAAAAGTATTTCTTCATCCTCAAAAGCTAAGCCACAAAATGTTGCTAATGTTCTAAAAGCCTCTCTCAAACTTTTAAACTACATGTAATTCTTGAAGAGGTAAAAGTACCTAGTGTACCTCTTGTTTTCACTAAACTTATTACTAATGCATAAAAAAGTACAAAATACAAAAGTAGATAACAAATAAGTAAAAAAAAAACTTTAAATACATATTTCAAGTTCTTTCATTTATAAATAATATTAAATGTCAAAAAAATTAATTTTATCAAGTTTATTAATAAGATTGTTTTAGCTTCTTTGTCAGCAAGTTTTGTGGACTTGATTATTTCACTTCCAAGTATTATCGAAGATTGGGTTTAATTTCCTTTGATAGTTTATGTTATCTTCAATGTCTATCCTGTTTCAACTATTAAATCTTTGATCACTAAAGTAACCTGTAACACTTACAGTCCTTGTAACGAAAACATCGTATGATTTTAACTAGTAAATTCCCATAGTGACTAAAACTTAGAAGAATGGTCTGGTAGATAAAAAGACGCAATATATAATAATAGATATTTGTAATTCATATATACATATACAAATTTGTTTAAGACGCAAAATAATTAAAACATAATCATTTAAATAAACATAAAATAAAAAATAAGCAGACTATATATAATAAAGATAAAAAAGCAGACTTAAAAAACATTCATGAGTAAAAGTGTGTAATATATATAAAGTGTATAAAAGTTCACAATAACTAAAAACAGTGGTGCGGTTAAAAAAGTAATTAAAAGTAAATAAGTGCTCACATAATGGACAGTTTTATTAATAAAGAAGGACAAAATGGAAGAAAACATTTGTAACAAGCAAATCATATAATAAACGTATATAAATGCACAGTGCAGGCGAGCTAGATCGCATTGCTAGTGAGGGTTGAGTTAATTCAAGAGGCCCTGTACCGCTTCATTAAGAACCAGAAAATGGTGTATAGATAGTTTGTTTGTGTGTGCCTTGTTGGCGAATTTTGAGAAGAAACGTGGTTTTTTGGAATGGAGGAGGAGAAATGGACTTCTCAAAGTAATAAATAGATGGTGTAGCGTTGGTGTACGCTTGGGTGTGAAAATTTTTCGTGTAATTGTGAAGAAAATTGAACTTGTGTAAACGGGACCACGAGGCGGTCTTTTGGTGTGTCGAAGTTATTTGTGTGACCAAAATATCCAACATAATCCAAGAAATCCTAGGTAAAGACGTTTGTGTGAACAGTTTCGTGAGTATATATGGCCATAAATTTTAACAATTTCAGTCTGCATTTCAAAATTTTAAACTTTTTTAATATGCAACTTCATTTAATTTGGTATTGCGTCTTAACTTAGTAAACGTAATTGTAACTGGTATCTTGTATAAAATATTGACAATTTGTTTTATTTGTTTCACGATAATGATGAATTTGTTTGTATATAATCATTTTCTTATAATGAGTGAGTAAAAACGTAGTTGTTCCACCACAATGTCTTGAATTCTTTCGTTTAGCCATGATCACCCATCTAGTGAGTACTTTGCAGTCAAAGACACACGACCTGAGAAGTTAAATTTACAGTAAAATATTTTTAAAGGTAACTATATATGCATAAATAAAATATGAGAGCATACAAATAGATTATATGTGGATTATTAAATTTTCTTTATAAGAGTTTAAAGTGAAGAGTTTTTATAAGGTATAAAGGAAGTTTTAAGGTGAAAGGTGTAGATATAATTGGAGTTAAGGTGAGTCACATGGTGAATAATTTTTGTAGTAGAGGTTGAAGAGAGAGGAGTGTTTTTTATGATTAAAGTTGTATAATAAGCGACGAATATAAAAGGTGAATTAGTATAATGAAGTGTAGGCTAGGTGAGTAATAATCCACATATAACGTTTTTATTAGTTTGAAATTTTTTTTTTATTTTTCAAATTTTTCGACGACCCATTTTTTTTTAACAGTTTAATCAATCTATTTTATTTTTATAACGCTTTACGATATAAACCTCATTGCTCACACTGCTTTGAGAAACACTTTTCTAATTACCATTTTCATCGCATAAATAGGCCTACACATTCATTTTGTACCTTTATAACTTAGACTGTTTTTCACTTAAAATCAATTATTCCTTTCTTTTTTAAGATCAATATACTTTCTGTTTGCCATTGTAAAAGTAATAATTTGGAGAATTTCATGTTTGACTCAGCATGCACTAAGTGTTAGCTGTTACATTAACACAAACTTTTAAATCTGCAGTTGTTTGGCTGAAACCATAGACTCCATTATTAAAGCCAGGCAGAGATTTTACCAGAGATAGTCTTTTGGGAATTTTTCAGGCGCGCGTGCTTACTGCATATAAACATATTCAAGAAGCAAAACCATTTTCTGTTGATGCCTCGTTAAATTCTCCATTGAATACCACTTCGCTTCAGAAGAATTAGAATCAGAATTTTATTCACCAACGGAAACTACAAGCCCATGAAATTAACAAAGCAAATACAACATTCTGGGATCACTCTACTGAGCAAGAGGTTAAAGTATAACATTAAATTCAAACCTTTAACAAACATAGCAACTAGCAGAGTTGGGAAAGTTAGTCTAATAAAGTAACTGATAGAAGTTAGAGTTAGTCGATCAAAAAAATAACTGAGTAGAGTTATAAGTTAGCCAGGAAAAATCCTAACTGAATAAAGTTAAAAGTTAGTCAGCAAAAAAGTAACTGATTAAAGTTAGAAGTTAGTCTCCAAAAAAAGTAACTAAATAAAATTATAAGTTAGTCGGTTTTTTATTTACTTTTAACTAGAAAAAGTAAACAAAATTACATATTGTTATGTTATTTTTAATATTTCCCAGGCATTGTTTAGAATGTTTGTGTCAGGTAAAAAATTTGTTTTTATTTGCAAATTTAAAGAAAAACAAAAAATCTACAAAATGTGCAAAGTACAGTAAAATATAAATTATTTTTTAGACCAAACAACGGTAACTAGAAATTGCAAAACATTAATTTATATAGGCTAGTAGTAAATAACATGTATATACTACTATAAGAAAATAATAACTTATTTACTCCCAAACAAACACTTATAATTTATAAAAGATATAATATTTATAATTTATATAAATTTAAAAGGGCCTAGATACAATTTTAAACTAAGAAAATATAGGTAGGCCTTTATGTAGATTTTTTATAATTTACTTCTATTCATATTCCATTAATATATATATATTAGAAATATATAATAATAAATATATAAGAAACCATGACTTTAAAAAATATTTTATAAGATCAGAGATCTCTATAAATTGGTTTGAAGACTTTTCAAACCCTCTACATCCTAAAAAAAGTCAACACTAAATAGTTTGACATTTATTTAGTTGTTCTATTTCTATATTAGTAAAGTTACCTACCGCCATAAAGTTGTAAGTATTAACTATCTATTTAAAAGTATTAAATTGTGCCCTTAAATTGGAAGCCTATGTAACAGATGCTTTAACTTGCTTGTTCTTCGGCAAACATAAAAGACACTTGAACGTAACATTGTTACTGTTGTTGTCTCGGTTAATTTGAGTAAACAGTTTACTCAAATTTGGCCACAAAACTTCACTCATTTTAACAAATGAAACTATAGGCCTACTACTATTAAACAATCTATAACTATCTAAACTTTTAACTATACAAACGAAATTTCAATTAAACTATAAACAACACGCCAGCACTACAAACAGTTCTACAAAACATTAAACACTTTCCACACCACTTGGGCAATTAATTGTACAAGATTGAAAATACAAAAAGTAAGTTAGTACCACGGCGACAACCGGTCTACTGACTGTGCATCTCAAAACCTCTAAAAAACCAAAGTACACATAGCTGATGCGCCGAGTGATCTATAAGTAAAAAGAGAAAGTGTGCTCGTGATTGTTTGTGACAAAGTCAACCACCCCGCCCCCTCCCCCAACATTCTATTCTGGTCCCTTGTCCCTTTTTTTCCAGCTCCTCGCACGACCTTGAGTTGAGCCCACTTTCCTTATCGCTATTCCAAGAAATAACGGGCCGACTCTGACTAAACGAACCCATTGTTCCAGTTTCCGCTGTTTGGTGACCTAAATGGTCCTTTTCAAAATATTCCTTTGCTTATAAATCTAACTCGTTAGAATTTCTATTCGTTACTCATTTTTCTAACTAGTTACAGTTAGAAGTTAATGCTAAAAAAAACTAACTAGTTACTCTATTCGTTAGTTTTTCTATTCGTTAGTCCCAACTCTGGCAACTAGTATTTAATTTCTAAAAGTGCTGTAACAAGACACAGCAAAGGTTTTCATGAACAAAATCATAAGGAACGTGGTCCCCTTTACAACTGTGTCCAACAATCTCTTAAACAACCAGATCCATTTAACAAAAAATATTCTCCAGGAAAATTAGATAAGGGCAATACCATTGCCATTATTGAGTAAACAAGACCAAGATACAAAAATGTTAGCCTTTATTTTTAGTAGAATAACACTATAAATTGTTAAACCAACCTCCAGATTTCAAAAGAAATTTTAAAGTATACTAAACAAAACCAAACATATTTTCATACATGAGAATGATCTATCTGCCCAAATTTTAAAAGTATTACCTTAATTACACAAAGAAGGGTGCTGAATTAGATTCTTAGTTAATTTTCAAAAAGTACCCATTTACTGTGCATCCAAAAATTGGAACAAAATATTAACCCTTTGCGCTCGAAAGGCCACTACCAGTGGCCACACCGGACTCTTAGACAAATCGTATTATTTCCCGTGAACTTAGTCCTCTCAGGTCTCATGGCCAATGAGAGTGGCCGCTCTTTCGTCAGCATGTACTTGGCTTGACTGGACGGCATCTCAGAATTGTTTTGTTAAATTCACTTGACAAGTTGGTAAGTACAATCAATTCCACGTTCACCGTGCAGTACAGGTCTTACGGAAGATAAGTCATGCTACTACCATTACTGGGAACATCACGTTTATTGTCATTCGGATTGTGTCAACTGTCCGAGCTTTGCGTGGAAGTTGATGTTTTTTGGACGGTTATTATCACTGAGACTGCCATTTGGATAACATGGCTTATGGGCGCTCCATACTGCACGGTGAACGTAAAATGGAGTGTAGGTTAGAGCAAACACGAATATTTTATAAATAAGCTCTGTTTAATATCAACTATAACTTAAAATAATTATCTATATTTATAAAAGCCAAAACCCACTGACTCACTCATCACGATTTCTCAAAAACTACCGAACGGATTGGAATGAAATTTGGTATGTAGCTTCCTCTAGGGCCATAGGTGCTCACTAAGAAAGGGTTTGAAAAAATTCGAAATTTTAGGGGGGTTTGGGGGGTACAAAGTTATTAAAAAAATGACTTCTTCAAAACTACCAAACGGATTGGAATGAAATTGGGTATGTAGCTTCCGCTAGGGCCATAGGTGCTCACTAAGAAAGGGTTTGAAAAAATTCGAAATTTTAGGGGGGTTTGGGGGATCAAAGTTATTAAAAAACGACTTCTTCAAAACTACCGAATGGATTGGAATGAAATTTGGTATGTAGCTTCCTCTAGGGCCATAGGTGCTCACTAAGAAAGGGTTTGAAAAAATTTGAAATTTTAGGGGGGTTTGTTGGGATCAAAGTTATTAAAAAACGACTTCTTCAAAACTACCGAATGGATTGGAATGAAATTTGGTATGTAGCTTCCTCTAGGGCCATAGGTGCCCACTAAGAAAGGGTATGAAAAATTTCGAAATTTTAGGAGGGGTTTGGGGGATCAAAGTTACTAAAATCATAATTTCAGATCTTTTATTATTATGACAATAGTGCTTTTATTATTTAAGATCTATATATATAAGCCAAATACCACTCACTGACTGAACACTTAAAAAGAATACAATTACGTTAAAAAGACTGAAAATACGAACCACCACGGGCAACGCCGTACGGGTCAGCTAGTTTAGACTATAAATATAAAAAATAAAAGGTCAGTGAACGTATTGATGGAAGGAGAGATTTTAGTTTTGGACGTAAAAAGAAAATATATATTTTAGTATTCATACAAATCACTTTATTTTAAGGTATTCTTGGAAGAAAAAGGACAATAGACACAATTTAGAAAATTAAAAAATAATCTGTGCCTATGAAGAACTGGATTAATTCATTTCTTCTGAAGTATTGAGATTTCAAATTACCTTTATTTTCATTTATGAATTGCTTAAACCATTCAGCTATTTATATAAATTTTTGAGGCCAAGCTTAGTTTTCTACCAAGGTAGTAAACTATGGTAAATGTGTACATTTTTTGGATAGTAGATTGTTTAAATTTTGTATTAAGTTAGTACTGTTATATTACTTTAATAAAAGATACTGCATGTAGACTTAAGATATACAATTAATCGATTAATGTGCTTCATTTTCAAAGACAAAACTCACTGGAAAATAAAACAGCACAACTTGATTCAGGAGTGTAGATATGGCATAAAATACACCTCCATTGACACCATATGAGATGAGAAGAAGTCTGTATCCAGGATTAAGCACCAGCTGTTTGACTGAATTGATAAATCCTTTAGATTCTGTTGCTCGCTGAACTGCTTGTGCTGGACTTGGTGGTAGTTTTGGAGAAGCCTGGAAAACTAAAATAATGATAAACATTTAACTATTTTACATACTCCAGTCAGGTTATAAACTTGTTAGCACAAAATATACCTCTCATAGACACAGATCTCTGTAAGTATAGGATGGCGGCATTGATCTACTTAGCTCTTATTTGCCAAAATAGCATAAATATGTAACACATTTGATTTTGTTGCTATTTTATACCCATTTGTATCTAATCTTGAATTATGAATATGCAGGGTTCACACAACCATTGCATGAAATTCAGATTGTAAAAGGAAAGATACTTAGTTTCTTAGAACGAACCAGTCTGATAATCGCTTCATAATTCACGTTCTTGGATCATCTGCTCAATTGTAAATCATTGTCTGGTTTATGCTTTTATTCAGCACATTTTAAACTCAATATTTAATCTTTTTCTTTAGAATAGGCAAATAAATATAGTAGTAATTAAGTTCACAACATTTTAGAATATAAACCTTGCTGTGACTATTGCCTAAGGCTTTTATATGTGTTAGTTCATTAATTCTCCATTAGTTCTATTATGTTAGTAGTAATGCCAGGGCTGGCATGACTGTATAGGCGATCACCTAGGGTGCCTGAGGGAAGATTTTTTACTGGCAACGATTTCAATCGACAGGGGTTAGCACAAAACATCAATCTAAATGAGTTGGTTTCAACATTTGCTAAGATCAAAAAATGTAAACTTTGATATTCTTGTTTAATTAATTATTATTTAATGTCAAGTTATTTACATTGTACCTTTCTTTAAAAAGTGATTTCATTGTTTAGCTATTCAATTATTTTATTTAAAATTTACTATAATTTAATGATAAACTGTCAATTTTTTTAGTACATTTTAAATAAAATTTAAATATTTTTTAAATATTTCCTGCAAATGTTTGGCTGAATAGACTCCACTAGTAGTTAGGGAGAATAAATAAGGACACTGTGTCATCTAGTGCCAAGATTTTGTTGCTCAGTGATTGTGAGTAGTGCTGGTAATTTTTTGTATTTAAACGGTAAAAATTGTAAATATATAAAAAAAATTAAATTAAGGTACTGTAAAAAATAGCTTTATGTACAACTTTAAGAGTATTCTCAATGCATTAATATTATTATTACTATAAATTTTTATTTTCCTGTTATGTAAAGAGTTCGAAGGTGAAAGTATAAAGTAACAGTATCTTAAGGCAAACAATAACGTATTACAAAAATAGTGCGCAAATAAATCAAGTACTGAAATTATTTTGTTTACTTTAGTACTTTTTCCCAGTAGCTAACCTAAATAATTTCAAGTTAGATTACATTTTTAATATTTATTTCAATAACTTGTATCTACAAAGACGCTAGTTGGAAATGTATAATTTTATTTATAAAATATGTATATCATAATATTCAATAATGAAGGCAGTATGTTAATAATACTTACAGCATACAATGAGAAAGAGAATAAAGGTTGTGACAGCTGCAACTCCATAGAAGAGAAAACTGAGTCCATTTGCTATGACTTCTAAGCTCTCACTGTTTTTTACTATGATTGGTGGTATAAGGAATCCAAGTGCTATTCCTAACTAAAAAACGCTATTATTAAAAACAGCACATTGCCATTATTGTTTTCACTAATCCATTTTTTTCTTTGTGTACATAAATAGAAACTAATATTTTCATTGCCTTTAGAGCAAATAGGTTAGACTTAATCACGGACAAACTACCCATTGAGATTTAGTTTAGAGCCATGTAGTCCTACATAATGTTAAATGGGCAAATAGATGGTAAGTGAAGAAAGTAAAGGATGGCTGCAGGATGTCAAACATTAGAGAAGATTAACTAGTACATTAGAGAAGTACTACTGACTGACTGGGATGAATCAGCAAGGAGGCCACATGTAGGAGGGTAAGTTTTTGTATATTTTTGTGTTTCTTTAATATGGAAATACAATCTTACCACATTAGATTTACAAAAGAAATAAAAATAATGTTTTTGAGTTAATATCATTAAAATGAATTAATTTGTAACAGAAAAGTTTGAATTAAAATAATTCCATCAATATAAGAATATTTCAAGTTCGTTAAGTTAAAATTACTTTGAGATTATATACAGAGTGTGAAATAAGTCGGGATACACCTCGATACAATTTAAATGGATTGCTACTTCAATGTAAAACCTTTACTTTTTCTGGTGTTATAGGTAGGCCTATGTTTGTAACAACGTATGAAAATTAAATGTTTTCATTAAGTGAAAGAATTCAGTGGTTCTTGATTATATTTACTTTGCATATACTCTTGTAAATATACATCTGTAAATTAAACACATGCAATATTCCTGTTTGTTTTAACAGCAAAAAAAGTATGTTAAACTGAGAATTTACAAGTATTTTATTCTGCGTGGAAAATTTGGTAAGCCATTTTAAAATGTCACAAATGTGTTCCAGTACTTTTGAATTACAGCTACATCATAATTTAAAAAGACTCTATAACATTGAGGAATGCAATTTGTGTAATGTGTTCTATACTTTCATCCATCCTTTATTAAAAATATAATTTCATTTGAATTTAACATCCTTACTGAATTGTCTACTAATACTATGCTAAAAGTTAACATGTACAAAATAATTACTTTTAAGTTGACTAAGTTCTAAATATAACATAAAATTGTCTCAAGTGGGGAATAGTAGACCAGAATTAGAATAATTTCAAGGTAAAATTTATTGATGATCCTTATTTACATACTAGGGAGGGAGAGCCAGGAAGTTTTCATTCAATAAAGGATGTCCTGCAATCATGTATATAGTGGGCTCTTGAGAGTTGTATCATCATCAATTTATTAGTCCTGATAGTCTCTGATTTAAATCTAAAAAATTAATAATATTCATGTAAAGATAAAAGCACTTATCTATTTCAGTCCAACAAACATTTTGTATTAAAGTGAAAGGAAATAATTCATGTTTTTCTGTTAAAAAACAGTACAAATTAATTGGTGATAAATCTGTCTTTTCTGTTATTATATTTAGCTTTTTTTTAACTAAAATAAAGTGAAATAACAAAATATGGTTGACATGCAAAATATTTTAATTTATTGACAGCACTTTGACATTTAATAAAAACTTTATTCTTAGCTTACTTTTTTAATTAATTCATTTCAGCCAATTTAATAAATTTATCTGTGAAAAAAATTTCAGTAGAAACAAAACTGTAAAATTTGTAAAACAAATTTCTGATCATAACCAATAATTTGTATTTTTTAAAGACAAAAGGATTAGCTACTATTGCCTGGACTAAACTTTAAAAAAATCCCACTACCTACACATTCATCCACATTTGAACAAGCGACCTTAAGCTTCGGAGTCAAGTACATTAATCCATAAGCACCAAGGCTGCTCTCCTAATTTGTATACTATAGTATTTTTTAAATATTACAATTCCTCCCTTACACAATAAATAGGAATATTTGATTAACATCTTCTTAATTTACCCCTTTGAACCCAGCCAAAAAGTACATTAACCCCAACAAATTCCTAAGTGAGTAGAAAACAAACAAAAAATGTGCTAAAATCCGACACTTCCTCATACCAATCAAATCTGTGTTGAAACAGAAAATTTATAAACTAAATCTTTCATCTAACTTTTGTAAAGTAAAATGACAATTTTTACTAAATGGATAAACATATTAAGAAACATCTTTAGATCAATTAGAGATATCTTTACTTTCAATTCAGCGGTACTCATTTAAGGATTGGATTATAGTTTATTTTAATCATTAATACTTTGTAAAAAGTGAAAGTCAAATAGATTTTTCTTTTAATTTTGGTATTAGAACCACTTGCTCACCTGATTTCCAAAAACCCCTATAGAACAGGCCAATGATACTTCATCTGGTCCAAACCACACAGCTGCTAAAGGTGCAGGAACATTGAGAATGAAAATTTGTGATATTGCAGCTACTGTCTGTCCCAAAAATGTAACGTAAAATAGGTCTGGAGAAACTGAAGCTATTTTCATCCATGCTCCTAAACAATTTCCTAAAGCACCAATTATAAGTGATACTCGTAAACCCTGAAAAAAACATAGTGCTATACCTTTTGAATACTTACAATTAATGAATGCTTAGATATATACAAAATGTACTATGAATAATACATAACAGACGATGATATCTTAAAGTGGGACTCTTCAATTACAAAAGTTTTTTTGAATTAATATATTAGATGCACCGAACACTCTACAAACCTGAA
>JAGFPH010006784.1:27987-39728 GCA_018207615.1 Philaenus spumarius
TTATCATCAAATCTTTTGTTTAGGCTACTAAAGTTATCTTGAAATTTCATGTCGTTATCATCAAATCTTTTGTTTAGGCTACTAAAGTTATCTTGAAATTTCATGTCGTTATCATCAAATCTTTTGTTTAGGCTACTAAAGTTATCTTGAAATTTCATGTCGTTATCATCAAATCTTTTGTTTAGGCTGCTAAAGTTATCTTGAATTTTTATGTCATTATCATCAAATCTTTTTATTAAAAAACTCATTAATTTATCTAATTCATTGTTCGCCTTGTTTACAATAGGCCTATCTTTTTCTGTACTTTCATACACTACTGTATTTTGATCTAGGCCTACTTCTGTTTTAATAGGCCCAGATTCACTTACCGCCTCCATAGAAATATCACTTAAATTCATGTTTTGGCTTAACTCTAAGCCAGAATCATCTAAGCCTGCACTATCCATTGTCTCAGCCATTATTTTATAGTGATTTATTTATTGTAAAAATTTGAAGGTTAGGTGACCACTATCAGACGCTCCAAAGCCAGCCTAAATACACCTAAGTCTTCGTTTCGTACCAACAATCAGTTCGGGCGCCATTTGTAACTTGCTTGGTTACAAAAATTTAATTTAGTGAATTTATTTAATATAAGAAGTCGACAAAAAAGTTAAAAACTATAAAAAATACTCTAGACTTCTATTTTTTACAAAAAATGTTCTAACATCCGAATGATGCTAGGCTATACTTTAACTTTACTTTAATTTAATGTTTAATTTCAATAAGGGTAGGTTCTAATTGTATGGTAGTACTTTGAAAGACATAAGGATGTAACAAACTTGACTCAAAAGACATCTGATAGTGGTACACTTTTGATTTATTCAACCATACTTGTTTTTAATCTACACATTATAAATTTATATATACAACTCATATTATTATTATTATTCTAAAGTCTTAAAAGCTAAAGACGCTTGAAAATTTATTTATCTGCAAATCAATTCTAAAAAAATATGGCATGTAGGCTAGGGTCTAATTTATTTTACTTATATCTCATGAGATTTTGAATTTAAATTATATTTGAAGCTATCTGAATAGAAAGGCATGTCTGAGCTCTTAAAACAATATATAAAGCTAGCAATACTTGCTCATTTTCCTGTTCAAAAGATGCACTTTACACTCATTCGCGCACTTGCGTTGTACAGGCCTCGTGGCGACTTTTAATTTCAGCTAATATTGTCCTAAGTACATGTTCGATTTGGAAGTAATTTTGTACTCACGTTTTCCGAACTCACGTGTAAACTTTTGAAGTAATTTACATTGCTTAACTCGGACGATATATCACTTAAAATCACATTTTATACAGAGCAATGTCACTGCGCACCCAAGCAGTATCATAGCCATCTTGAGAAGAATGAAGAAGGCGGAAGCATGAAAGATTGCCTTCCATAAAGATGAGAACAGGGGAGGCTAGTCACAATGGACTCGTCCACCTCACCTTATATATTTTACAATCACATTATACTGTTTTTTATGTTTTCACTTGATTTTAATTATTGTGAGTTTCTTATTTATTGTTATTGTTTATTGTTGTTTTCAGACACGGTTTTCGTCGTATGCCAGCTTTTGTATTGCTTTACTATTAATATATTCAACACTGTATTTTTTTATATTATATGACTGTATTTTACATCTATGATTTTACTATGCCTGCTATTTTATGAAGTTATATTATATGCCATGTTATTTCATGAAGTTATATTATATGCCATGTTATATTATTTTATTGTATTATTATTTATGTGAAATAAAAATGCGTCTTGTTTTAATATGATTTGCTTTGTTTCTTTTATTTATTCTTTTAATTAGCGTCTTGTTTTACTGTGTTATTTATATTATATGACATTTTCTCAAATGTCATATAATACTTATGTTTTTATATTTTGCCAAAAAGGCGACATGTCACAACGGGTCAGCTAGTTAATTAATAAAACAAGTAAGATTGGTACAAAATTTACATATTTGTTTTGTAAATTTAAACACTTGCGACAAAATGTATTGTCTGCAATTTAACTTAGCTTTTGATGTGTGTATTTGAAACAGTTGGAGTTAATTTTAGTTATATAAAAAGAAATACCTTTAAAATAAACAATATTAATAATATCAATATCAAAAATGTATAGCCATCAAATTGTTTGCATTCAATTTACTAAAAAAATAGTAACAAAGTTGCTAGCCAGTATATAAATGATTTAAGATTAGATTATAGCAGACAATCCATAAAATGATCTGCCAAGTCCGTGGTTTTCATGTACCGGTAGCTAGTTTAATTAAATCAGTTTTATATTTTGTTTACTAAACAAGTAGCCTAACAAAATATATTTGTTAATTGCAAGTTGATTTGTTGCAGGTTGATTTTTATTTTATTTCCATGATTAACATTTCATTTAGTTATTGAATACAATCTATATTAATTAATAAAACAAGTATGGTTGGTACAAAATTTACATATTTGTTTTGTAAATTTGAGCACTTGAGACAAAATGTATTGTCTGCAATTTAACTTAGCTTTTCATGTGTGTATTTGAAACAGTTGAAGTTAGTTTTAGTTATATAAAAAGAAATACCTTTAAAATAAACAATATTAATAATATCAATATCAAAAATTTATAGCCATCAAATTATTTGTATTCAATTTACTAAAAAAATAGTAACAAAGTTGCTAGCCAGTATATAAATGATTTAACTGGAATTTGAAAACTGTTTCAATCAATACCTTAGTTTCCGGTTTATTCAAATTGTTTAATAAAGATTAGATTATAGCAGACAATCCATAAAATGATCTGCCAAGCCCAACACGTAGCTAGTTTAATTAAATCAGTTTTATATTTAACCTATAACCTAGGTAGAACAACAATTAATTATCGTAGGCTAATAAGTCTTTCCTATTACATCGAAATATCCTCTAGCTCTAATGTATCAATTTTAAAACACAACATTGTATATCAAATATTAATTCTATAATGTTGATTCTGCAAATCTCAAGGGTAATGAAAGGTATGCACATAAAATCTGAATTACCTACAATGATCATACGCCCGGTTTTCCCGGGCCAATAGAAGTTGGATAAGTCTAAGCGCCATTTGAGAATTTTCTGTTTTTTAAATTAGTTTTATCTTTTCATAAACACGTTTCTGGTAACTTTGTTGATAATAACTTGAATATGTTAAAGGTTATTTAGAAACCTTCAATCTATATATTAATAGGCAAGCACAAAACTTGTCGTCCTTTTTTCTCAGCTTGTGTGCATCGTAGGAGAAATTCGCGCATACCGTTAGAAAGGTAGTGTCCTGTAGATGAGCAGAATCCCATTATAATTTACATCGGTCCTCAGGGATACGCCCCAGTGGCCCTCAAAGTTTTGATGTTAATCTTATGGAAGGTCAATCTTAAGGAAGAAGAAGAAAGATTTCTTTTGATTTTATCAGGGGCACAAAAAACAGCTGTTCGTATGAAAAGCTTAAAACAGCTGATTTTGATCAACAGCTGATTTTGATCAACAATTGATTTGGATCAAAAACTGAATATAATTTTAGGTTAGGTAAATCAAGCAATAGCGAAGCATTGCCGGGTCCACTAGTAAACATTAAAAGACAAATTATAGGAATGAAATTATTTCTAAGCTTGTAGCTTTTTCAGTATATTTTGCTTACTGAACTAACAATCAAGATGGAGGTCAGTTTCATATGAAGAAACACAACTCCAGCTGTTTCTTTCTTTTATTTTATTTATTCAGAAATTGTTCTAAATTTCTTCATTAATTATTACTAGGCATAGTTTCTTCTTTTTTTTTGTGTGTGTGTAGAAGACATCCCTGCAAAAATCATCCTTTAACCTTTAACCAAGAGGGCTCAATTTGACTCATAATACTGTAATAAGTGTTTCATAAAATACAGTACTAACCTATTTTATTATATTGTTTTACACAGTTTTCATACTTATCAGCAGCTGTTTATAATTTTGTTTACCTATATAACCTAACGTTAGTGGTTTAAATATCTGCCCAGACGTGTAATGGTGCATTTACTATGATTTCAATAAGGAGGTGTCAGACTATTTGGTGCATTCGTCATTGATTTTCTCATAAATCCGAAAAAAGTTACTTACACATAAACTGTACATAGTTTTATCTGCTTTTTCAAAGTATGGGATAATGTTTATAGTGAAGTGCTTACTTTTCGTTTTATGGAGGAAAACTCTCTAAAAAATATGTGTTTTTTAAAAGTTATTTACTTTTCCAAAAATTATTGATTTGTCAACGCCCTTTTGCTCAGAATCAATGTTTACAAAAATGATAAAAACATGAATAGCATGTAATTTTCTTGGCTTTATTTAAAATAACGACAAAAAAAATAAATAAAATAAAATAAATAAATATTAAATATTGGTAAACCTTTTATGAAAAACGCTACTTTACAAGTTTTAAGCAAAAAACTAAAATAACTTGTGAGTGATAGTGGGTTTTTGATCATTTTTCATATTTGCGGACAACTTTAAATTCGTGTTCGACACTCCAAAAAACATAAATTAAACCACCAAAAACAATTACACCAGAACTTTCCACTTCAAACATCCATTTTACTAGACTATTATTATTATATGGACACATGTAGGCCTACAACAGAACCTTAAATCTAATAAACTTTTACTTGGTGAATTTCGAGGAGGGAAATTTTGCAGTATATTTCATCTGCTGACGAAAATTTTGGAAAATTGATGTATGCCTATTAAGAATTGTATATGGAATACATAGAATACCGTATTTCAGATCAATAGAATGTAATATTATTTATTTTCTGGTTTGCAATAGCACAGGACATCAATTTTATCGGATCTGTTTTGCGGAAACTCAATAGCGTTCCGTTCACAAAGGTTCTTATTCGTCGTTAAACATTTTGTTAAGATACATCAATTCCTAATCAAATTGTAGTTTGGAAACCATTACGTAAAGTAAAATAGACATTGAACTTTGCTCACCACGTCATTTTACGCATTTAAAAAAATATCTTCCAATTTTAACCTTTGAACCTAATATATTACAACTTTGATGAAATTCTAAACAACGAAGAACTAGTTAAGTTACAACTAATAATTAATGTAGCCCACGATAAAGAATATATCACGGAACAAAATTAGTATCTAGCTTTGTGGCCTAAAACTAGTCTTCAAAACAATAATACGCAATCATAGTCCTACTATCTATAAGAACAGTAGGTCTGTCTACTAAGTAAAAACTATTAATCTCAGACTTATTATTTGCGGCTATATGAAATAACTAGGGGCTCTGCCCCTGGACGCTTCGCGTCCCAACCCCACCTCGGCCTTCGGCCTCAATGGCTGCTTCGCTTCGCTCGCAGTTGGAAAATTCGCTAAAGAATCTCGTTAATCTTTGGCTCGTTTGTACATAGGTGACCGAGCATAAATCAGCTGTTTTATTTGGCAGGGGACTCAAACTCATTAAACATTATCTCCATGAGATTAACATGGGAAATTTGAAAGATTGTGTGCCGGAGCTCCTTCTCAGGTGAATAGCGGCTGAACGGATGATTGGATCTTAAATTTGATGCAAAATCGTTAGTTTGAAATTAAATTTTCTACAACTTTTGTATTTAACATTTTTTTCTATCTCTTACCGTTTTCTTGCTAAATGCGCTCAAAGTGGGAAAATGAAGAAATTAAAAAAATCGAAAAAATCGTTCCCGCCCTAAAGGTGCTTCCAAAATTAAAAAAAGTTAACTTCTGGCAATTTTCCCAAAAGTTTCTCGTCGAGAGCTTTAATTCAAGTATAAGGTTGATGGGGGTCCGATTACGGGAAGTGCCTAATAATTAATGTCAGTAAACAGTGAAACTCGCTAGCTTTAAGAACGTTGGGCGGAGCTTCCCTTCTCGGATGAATAGTGGCTAAATGGATGATTGGATCTTAAATCTTAAATCTGATGAAAAATCATCGGTCTGAAATAAAATTTTCTACAACTTTTGTACTTAACATGTTTTGCTATCTCTTACCGTTTTCTTACTAAACGCGCTCAAAGTGGAAAAATGAAAAAATTGAAAAAATCTTACCCGCCCAAAAGGTGCTTGCAAAATTAAAAAAAATTTAAATTCTGGCAATTTTCCCAGAAGTTTCTCGTTGAGAGCTTTAATTCAAGTATAAGGTTGAGGGGGGTCCGATTACGGGAAGTGCCTAATAATTAATTAATGTCAGTGAATCAGTGAAACCGGTTAGCTTTAAGAACGTTGGGCGGAGCTTCCCTTCTCGGATGAATAGTGGCTAAATGGATGATTGGATCTTAAATCTGATGAAAAATCGTTAGTCTGAAATTAAATTTTCTACAACTTTTGTATTTAAAATTTTTTGCTATCTTTTACCGTTTTCTTACAAAACACGCTCAAAGTGAAAAAAATTAAAAAATCTAAAAAATCTTTCCCCCCCAAAAGGTGCTTGCAAAATTAAAAAATGTTAACTTCTGGCAATTTTCCCAAAGGTTTCTCGTCGAGAGCTTTAATTCAAGTATAAGGTTGAGGGGGGGTCCGATTACGGGAAGTGCCAAATAATTAATGTCAATGAATCAGTGTTACCGTCTAGCTTTATATAAGTAGATATGCTATGCGATTGCATTGTTGTTTCCTTTAAAAAGAAAAGCAACTGTATTAAAAAGTTTATGAAATTATCAAGTCATTAATATTTTGTAAAATGTAGACTAATTCAAGTTTACACATAGGGCAATTTGAAAATTGTGCTTCGATTCAACAGACCCTGTCACCAATGCCATGCCATCTAGAGGGCGGACTCCCAAGCACCGCGTGCTACCATCTTCCGTGAATTGTTTTTGCGAGGACGGTGTTTTTAAAATACGTGTTTTTTAATAAAAAAACTTTAAGTCAAATATTAAAAAAATAATAATAATCACAATTTTATACACTTCAATTGGTTTTAATAAAGCTTTTATATGAGATTTTTACTAGCAGTGATTGAAAAAATGAAACAATCTAAAATAACTACAGCTTGAATAAATTTTATTGTACGCAGACTAGACCATTAAAGATAACTTTGGTTATGTAAAAATATCAGTTTAAGAGCTCCTTCACACGAAGCCACTTAGCAGCGCCACTAAGAAGCGCTTCCGTCGACTAAAGCTAGAAATAAATGGAAGGTTTCACACACCGCCACAGCCACTAAATTAGAAGCGCGACTGCCTGTTATGGAATTTGCCTTCGCCACAGATCTCGGCGATTAAAAGTAGCGCTGCTGCTGTCGAAACATAGTTTTAAATGGTAGGTTTCACACGTCGCCACTTTTTTAGTCGCTCGGAAGAGAAGCGATGCTTGGCGCGTAGCAGCGCTGCTAAGCGCCACCGGTAGCGCTTCGAAGCGCTGCTGGCCGGCGTTATCACAATATTAATCAGTCTTGATTGATCAGTTGAAACTTGCAGACGTGCGAAAGTTTTGTTTATTGAAGAAATGGCGTCTGAGAGTGACATAACGGAAAAAATTAACATTGAAGATTTTATAAATGAAGTGGAGAATTGGCCTGCTATATGGGACCTCAAACATTTAGAATACAGCAATAAGATTGCTAAACGGAATGTATAGTACACATAAGAGAGACTTTAGCGTAATTTGTATTAATTTAGTGAAACAAAGTGAAATACATTTATAAAATAATGAAATTTTGAAATTTTCAAATATACAGTTCAATTAATTTTATAATTTAGTCTTTAAAATTTTGTATTATAAAATTTTATTTTTGGGTAAAGCATATAAAAATATTCCTAATTATTGTTTCAAAAGAGGCCTGTATTTTTGTTAGCGGTTTTGTAGTAGGAATATAAAAACTGGCGCTTACTAAACAACAGTTTTGAAATTGACATATATTTTTATACACCTCTATTTAGAACTAAATTACAAAATTTATATATAGGCTATTTTGAAAATAATACAACAAATTTGGACTAATTTTTATGTAGGCATAAAGTTTTAAATTTTGTCCGTTACTGAACATTATTTTGCTTCCTGGCCTAGTAACTTTTAAAATTTTACATCAATAAATTTGTTAGTTGCATATATGAATTCTTTGGACTTTTTTCTGTAAAAAAGCTATAAAATGACTATATTTGGCGAATTTATTTCTACCTAACGACTGATAGTCGGGAATGCGATAGTTACCTATTTTCTAGTAATGCACATTGAAATTTAGCACAGCAACGAGAAGCGATACAACGGGTGTGGAAGCGCCACTACGGCCGTAGCACCGCCACAACGCCGGCTACTGAGAAGCGCTACTAAGTGGCTACGTGTGAAGGGAGAACCAACCACCGAGAAGCGCTGCTAAGTGGCTACGTGTGAAGGGAGAACCAACCACCGAGAAGCGCTGCTAAGTGGCTACGTGTGAAGGGAGAACCAACCACCGAGAAGCGCTGCTAAGTGGCTTCGTGTGAAAGCGGCCTAATACCTTGTCTGTGACTGACCGACAGACGAGCGATCATATAAGCCCGGATACTTTATGTAATAAGGGTCTGTTTTATTTTTAAGATAAGTAAACTATAAAAATAAAATGTATTCACTTGTTGGGGTTTCACTTTGTTCTTATTGAACTATCGATTGAATTGGCTGGATTGAAATTCTTTCAGCGCCTTAATTACAAAAACGAAAAAAAATGCTTGAACGTCCTGTGGTGTATAAATTTGTATCAACAATAGGTCATGTAGGCCTAGCCCTAATCATTCAATGAGAACAAAAGATGGGTGCTGCAGACAGCTATAAAAACGTTCGCGTCTTGTGCACGATGTGCAATTATTTCGACACAATGGAGAGGTTAGAGCAACAACCTAGGTTAATTCTTCTTGGAACCACAACCCAGTTAGTTGACCTTGAACATCCATGTTCCGGCAAGTCAGCAAACTGCCTCAAGACGAGACCAGGACTAATTAAGTACGAATTCGTAGGTAAAATAATGTTTATGCTGTTCTAACATTTCAGCGTTGACATTTTTGGTTGCAATTAATTTTTAAAGCATACTTCCAACACACGTTAACTTGTTAAAAACAATACAGTAATAATTACACTATCTGAAAGTGTCATTTGATTATTAAGCATCTATATATATTAAAAGAATTTGGTCAAAACCTATTTCTAATCGCCCAGCCTCTCCTAATGGGCCGATTTTGATGATTTTTGTTTTAAAATGTGTCTTATTACCTGTAGATATGTCATCAAGCATTTACCGAAGTCCTAGGACATTAGGGCTACGCTGTTCGTATGAAAAGCTTAAAACAGCTGATTTTGATCAACAACTGATTTGGATCAAATCAGTATCAAATGTAGTATTACCTTTTTGAGGTTACATTGACAAACTAAAAACAAACACAAACAAAAATCAACGAAAAATGCTAACTATATTTTAATTCAATTCAAACATTGGTTGTTACAAACCTATTATATATAAAACAGCTAATTTGGATCAAAAACTGAACATAATCATTCACAGATATGTCAAGTCTTATATATTATCATCCGTTCAGCCGCTATTCACCCGAGAAGGAGCCCCGGTATACAATCCTTCAAATTTCCCATGTTAATCTTATGGAGATAATGTTTAATGAGTTTGAGTCAGCTGCCAAATAAAACAGCTAATTTATGCTCGGTCACCTATGTACAAACGAGCAAAAGATTAACGAGATTCTTTATCAAATTTTCCAAGTGCGAGCGAAGCGAAGCAGCCATCTGAGGCCGAAGGCCGAGCCGGGGTTGGGACGCGGAGCGTCCAGGGGCAGAGCCCCTAGTCTATATATTAAAAGAATTTATGAAAACTTGTGGCAGTCAGTATGGCCATTCTATCCGGCCGATTTCCTTATTTTTTTTTTAATTGCAGGTAATCATCCACAGATATGTCATCAAGCATTACAAATCATGTATCTTTCGCCTTATAAACGTTATAATCAAATGCAAATTTCTGCTGTGTATTCCTTATGGGGGTTTTTTTGGTTCTTTGTCCACTTTGCGTTCGTATACCATTAATCCGATTGCTTTTAAATTTTGCATAGTAACACAGGTTAACCCTGGGAAGGTTTTAGGCCATTTACCAAAGTCCTAGGACATTAGGGCTACGCCCCAGTGGCCCTCAAAGTTTCAATGTTAATCTTATGGAAGAAAGATTTCTATTGATTTTATTAAAAACAGCTGATTTTATCAGGGGCACAAAAACAGCTGTTCGTATAAAAAACTTAGCAACACATCATGTTTGTTTACTTTCATTACCATAGCAACATTACTTAGAAAATTTGAAGAGTATTACCTTTTTGAGGTTACATTGACAAACTAAAAACAAACACAAACAAAAATCAACGAAAAATGCTAACTCTATTTTAATTCAATTCAAACATGTGTTGTTACAAACCTATTATATATAAAACAGCTAATTTGGATCAAAAACTGAACATAATTTTAGGGTGGGCCTACAATGAACCAAAACACCAATTGGGCTAATTATTAGAATCAGGTTTTATTATAATTCTTCACAACTACCAGTTTTTTTTAGATTAGGTAAAAATTTTCCAACTGCGAGCGAAGCGAAGCAGCCATTTGAGGCCGAAGGCCGAGGCGGGGTTGGGACGCGGAGCGTTCAGGGGCAGAGCCCCTAGTATTTGTATGAAATTTAATAAATTATTGAATATTATCAATAATGTTATCAGTTTATCTTCTTGTTATTTACCATAAAAATTGTACACTGTAAAATATGGTTGTCACTAAAATAAAAATCCATAATAAAGAGTAAAAATTTGTGTATTTTAATTTGTTTAGATTTAACTACAAAAGTAGTTAACTTTGACTACAATTTTATGATCCGACATTGAAACAGCAAACCACTGTAGTTAAAAATAAATGTATGTATATTTTTTGCATTAGGCCTAGGTAAGGTTTATTAAATTTGTTTTTAATTGTTGTTTATAAAAATGTTAATGCTGTGTAAAACATCATTTGAATTATGAAACATGTTTACGAACTACATATAAGTAATTAATACAAAAATAGTAGACGATGGCTTAAATGTCTACGTTTTTATTTAACCATAGTAAGTTTGATTTTCATAAATTAATTACTTCCTGGAAAACTTTAAAATGGTTTTTATTTTTACACGGGCGAACTCGGGTACGACAACAATTCGAAACAAAGCCTGGTGTGAAATTTCAAACAAAAATTAAAACTACCGCAATGAAAAAACTCATAAGAAAATAAAAAGTTGAAATACTACTACTTAATTGAATAAGTACTGTATTACAATTTACGATGAAAATCGATTGACGTTTACTTATCGTGTTAAAAGTTTAAATGCTATTAATGAATACAAATATTAAATAAAAATAAATACAGTGTATAAAACATACAGCTCGTAATTCATGTACACAAACCTACATAATTTATTTTGAACTTGTTGTATTAGCAGGTTTGAAGACATAAATCTGAATAAGCTAGAGAAGAACGTGTATGAGAAAAAAGAAAAACGTTTTAAATCGATTCAACGTTTCGTTCGTTACCGTACTGTAAACGATTAAATCGTTATAATATTACCTCACAACAACATGATTTAACAAACGTGATTAAATATAGTAATCGCAATGTTTACATATAGGCCAGTCGGTAGAGGTAATTTTAGACCAAAAGTTCCAGTAATTTACAATACGGCTGATTTTTTTTATAAGTAC
>JAGFPH010006784.1:40951-66755 GCA_018207615.1 Philaenus spumarius
CAGTGAAACGCATCGCGCTAATGTGATAGATACCAGCCACTCCCACCGCACTATCAACATTATCGCGTTTAAATGTTACAGCTAAAGGTTTGACGAAAGTAGACTTAGGCCTATATAAAATATGTAAAACAATCAGAAACTTTTTTCAGCACCGAAAATATTTAAAACTCAGGAACTACTGCGTCGATTTGAGTCTAACGGGTGTTTACCAACAATATGTTTTTAAAATAGTGTGTAAACAGATAACGTTATAACTACATATTGTAACTAACGTGTATCGCACATGATCGAGTAATTTTCAAGATAACAAGCTGAGACTTAGCATAAATGTTTAAAATATATATTTAAACTCCTTTGTCAAGTTTCAATTCGATATATTAAAAATCGGCCAATTTAGAATGACCCAACGTTTCATATATGAATAAGATGTCCCCTTTTAGTGATTTCCCCTGCTGCAAAATACATACCTGCATTATCGATTTTTTTCCAGACAAACCATTGCTCCGACGAAATAAATACATATGACATTTTTTGTTGAAAAATACCTCCTCTATACGGTGGTATTTTTTATTTTCCTCTATCTTCATCCCAGCTCGAAATATTAAGGATAATCGAAGAAAAAAATGATAATCGATTTTTTTTCGACTTTGGGAAATCGATAGACTGGTAAACTTTTTTTATGTTAATCTACATACTTTAATGTACTTATAAAAAAAATTCAGCCGTATTGCAAATTACTGGTACTTTTGGTCTAAATTGACTTTTACCGACTGGCCTATTCGTATTTTATAAAAACACCACCTTTTAGTCCAATAAACAATAAAATATTTGTATTAGAAAATTAGTAGTTAACATATAATACTATAATGCTGTAAATAGTATTTTCGTCAAATATCTAGAGTTTATTATTACAATCGATTGTGTATAAATAAAAGAAATACACCGTAATTATTTTATAGTGAATATTTAATTTGTGACAGAACAAGACATATTATGATAAATGAGTACCGGTACCTTTCTTATTATTAAATAGGTAGGCCTAATAAATTTTTAAACTGACACATTTTCCAATAAGCTAGGCAAATTAATTTTGTGGTAAATAGTTTGGTTATAGTTTTAACAAAAGTGAATCCAACGGCTAAAGAATATATAATTTTGTAAATTTTGTTTTCAATCTGATTTTTTACTTCTTATTCTTGCTCTATCCAAAATATATTTGTACTAATTACAGTTGTATCACTTAGACTTAGGCCTATATTTAGAAAATGTCACGAAATTTAGAAATTTGTTTTGTTTATACTCTTTGCTTTTACACACAAAGTCAGAAACAACAATTTTAAAAATGAATTAATTTACAATCATTTAAAGTTTTGAAAATTTGGTTTAATATTTTTAACTAATAACTATCCACCATCCTATTAGGGATTTTGTTTATCATTTAAATTAAGTATGGACTGCATCCCATTTAAGGTTTCATCTGCATCTTGTAATTTGAAGGTAATAATGTTATCCACATTTAAATCATCACTGCTTTCAGTCGTTACAATATTTGGCAGTGCTACCAACATCAAATAACACATTAATGTACATTTGCCAACTATGCAATATTAAATGCAGTGAATGATGAATTGTGAAATGGAATAAACGTGGGAGAAGTCGTCATTTGATGACGTAGGAGCTTTCTAAAATGTTAACCTCGAGTGCGAAATAGTTAACGAATCTATGTTTGAAAAATATATGTTTTTAGTTCCTTTTACCAAACTTTTACGTAGGTAAACGTGTAAACTAGTCTCCTTGCTTGCTTCGTTTAACCACACTGACCTCCTCTTATAATTCTCAGCTTAGCTGGCAACAAACATTGTCTTGCAAGTTTTCATCCTATTATACGTAGGCTATGCATACACAATTTCAAAATAAATGGTATCAGTTAACTGACACAAACTTTCTCCCAACTTACTGTAGTCAAAATAATATTTTTTTTAATCATTTATTTACTACTTTTTAGAACAAAACAAAAAAAAAATAATATTCTACCTACGTCAATCGTATAAAAAAATTATTGTCCCAGGCGGGATTCGATCGCACGACCTTTGAATTAGTGGCCGTGCTCGCTACAGTTGTGCTACCTCGTGCGGCCATCGCCGCGATGCTAGATTGACAACATAAACTTGTTTATTTTTTAACATTTCCCCATAATTATAAAACGCCGAAGTTTTGATAAAATCGGGTGGTGTCATTTTGTTTGGCATCTTAAGCACTATAAATACTGAAAATTTCATCAAAATCGTTAGAGCCGTTTTTGAGAAATTTGCATTTTTGTCGTTTTTTATGGGTTTTTAGGGGTAAATTACCCTTAAAAATTAAAAATTCCAAAAAATGAAAAAAACGCCTGGAGATATTAGGGTTTAGTACCTACATACCAAATTTCATGAAAATCGGACCAATAGTGTCCTCTCTGGTCGTGTATACATACTGACACACTGACAGACAGACACCACGTTAAAAACACTTTTTTGGGTTCAGGGAGGACCAAAACAAAAAATTCCACTAAAAATATTTTTGGGTTCAGGGAGCACCAACCCAGATAATTGCACTAAACAACTTTTTGGTGTTCTGGGAGCACCAAAACAGATAATTCAACTGAAAATTCAAATTCGAACATTTTTACGAAAACAATACTTTCTCCATATACTACGTATAGGGTGGAGAAAGTAAAACAAATAAATACGTCTGTTGTTTGGGGAGCAAAATCTAAACTTTCCCAACAATATTGACCATACTAATACGTTTATTAACTCAGATGCGTTTCAACGGCAAAATCGCCATCCTCAGTGATCCACGAACTATAATAATCAAACTATAACTAACCTAACAGTTTTTCATATCCCGTATTTATAAAAAAAAAACTCAAAGGGACATGTCTTAAGACTAGGGTACGTTACATTAGTTAACATAGGGCGGTAACAATGTATTGTTTGAGGTTACTATTAGTTTAGTTATAAAATGTATGTATTTATAATAACGCTAGGCATTTTTTAACGCCTTACTAATGGAAAGTAGTCTTAAGCCACACCCCTTTGAGTTTTGTATAAATATGGGACATGAGACACTGTTAGGTTAGTTAAATCTTGATTATTGTAGCTCGTGCATCACTGGCGACTTTGTCGTTTAAATGCGTTTGAGTTAATAAACGTATTAGTTGTGAGATTTGGTGTTCAAGTTTTATTCTATCAAATCTTTTTTGTATTTTTAGCGTTAACATTGATTACAACTAACCCGGGACAGCACCACCCAACTCGAACCGAACGCCAGACTTCAGGTTCTCGTAACTTCTCCCACTGGCTAGAAACTGAAGAGTGGCAACAATGTGTTCCTTAGCAGTTATTTACTGTCTCAAATGCGTATCACTTTTTTAATATAATTGGAAACTCGTCCAATTAAATCTTCAAAACATTCCTCGCTCATCCTCAGATAGGTTCTGAAGTCTTCAGGCTCACTTATGTTCAGTCAGTAGATTCAATTCCAAAAACCATTGTTTGGACCACAAGCGTCGACCTTTCTTCTTCTTTTTATTTTGCAAACGTAAAACACCAGCACAAACAGCTACGGCTGACTCAAAATCCATTGTTCAACTGATGATATACCCAACTGGTTCGACGTCAGGTTAAGTTCAACGAGCGTTTCGATAGTGTGTGGGGGTGCTTTAGTTCATAGTTATGTTGTAATCAGCATTTAAAAATACATTATATAGGTGAATTATTACTAATGTTGCAATATAAAAAACATACGATTGTATCCCAAGTAAAAGATCCACTTTGAGTGACTACGACTTTTAAATCATTCGGATTGTTAGTAAACTAATACAAATATGTCGACATCATTTTACATCCTACATAAATCACATTATGTTAAATTGTGTAGTCAACTTATTTTAACTAAGCAAAGAATTTTGTTTAAAAGAATTAGGAGATTGAATTTTATTTATAGATCTAACTATATTTATCTTTTAAAAATAACGAAACTCTGAAACTGAAAGTGACTTTTATAAATATTACAATATAAAATAATGCCAGCCGATTACGCCGGCGTCTTAGGACAAAAATCAGAAAACGAAACAACAGTAATACCAACTCATCAATTCACAGAATGCAAGGTGTACAGAAGACGATGGCTCATGCTCGCCATGTTTACGTTTTACTCCATGTCGAATGCTTTTCAATGGATCGAATACTCCATCATTGCGAACATCATACAGAAGTATTACAGCGTGCCCAGTACGTATGTCGACTGGACTTCCATGATCTTCATGATCACGTACATTCCGCTAATCTTCCCGGCATCATGGTTCCTCGATAAAGTGGTGAGTAGGCTACACCGCATAGCTCTATATATTAATATAATCATTAAGTTAATTTATAAATATATGTTTGTGTAATACTGTACGTGAACACTAAACAGCCTATTTTGATTACACATTTACTAAGCAGTAAAATCTGTATTATTATTTTTTTTTTTAAT
This sequence comes from Philaenus spumarius, assembly GCA_018207615.1. Lineage (NCBI taxonomy): Eukaryota > Metazoa > Arthropoda > Insecta > Hemiptera > Aphrophoridae > Philaenus > Philaenus spumarius. Next base: position 45,470 of record JAGFPH010006784.1, read on the forward strand.
GAGCTGTAAGAGATATTGATTGAATGATATTTATTTGGCATTGACATGATGAAGATATGTCCGGAAATGAAGATATATGAAAACCTCCTCACATAGCCTCGGTTAATATGTTCTCTTTACTTGGCTTAATTTCTGTTTAAAATTAATTATGGTGTCCGAATCCATGTTCGACCTATGGTAAATATTCCTATTTCATACTTTTACCAAGAAAATATTTTATCTAAAATTTTTTTGTTGAAGAACTGTTAGTACTCTAAACTATATCATTCAAAAAAAATTATAAAAATCGTATCACTCTTGTATTTTGTTTCTGACTAACAATAGTAACAAAATCTAAATAAATCAAGTCCTCGTTTAAAACAAAGTAGGACAATACATTAATTAGATATCATAGTTTTCTAAGGAAACTATTTTATAAAATTTATAATAAGTAAAGGAGTGGCAATCGAGAAGAAAACAATATAAGTTTATGGACTAACTTGTGTCCAAGAACACTTATTGGCCGAATTCGACTATTTTACACATTCTTTTTGTTTGTTTGGATAGGCCTATGAAAAGTATCTTAATACCAGGGCAACAATAGGATAATTTGGAAATAATGGTACTAGTTGAAGAAAATAGAAGTACTTTGTTCTAAATAAAATATAAGTTCCTGAGACTTAAATGAAAACCTAAAACGTCACAGAAATTACACCTACACACACACAAACTAATACTGTAGTTACAACCTATTCAAAACTTACAGTAAAATACCAAAGTATTGCAAAGTAAAAGTCAAATACAGCATATTAAAATTAATGTAAGAAATGTTTGTGAAATATGGACCCAGCCCAAATACCAAGTAGAGAGAGAATCAATGTTGAGAAATAAAAGTTTAACTTTTTACTAAAGTTTAACTTTCAATTTAAAATGTTGTTGAAAGTTTCGAATTAGATTTCAGTTGACATTTTTTTATTTTACAGATTCTTTAAATACATTTTGATCGAAGATAGTGTGATAATAATGTGTTATATTCGTAAATGTAACTATTATTGCAAACAGGGGTTATCACAAATTAAAAATTAGGAACAATTACTACAATATATTAATCATCTTTCATTTTTGTCTAAAGTAATAAATTGAGTAAAAATAGTTTTGTATTTAAAGGAGACAAAATAGCTTGTTAGTTGAAGGTATCAGTTTTTATTTTAAAATGTGTTACCTCAACCTTACCATAATGGCTTCGATAACACATATTTTTAATAAATATAAAAATGCCCCTTGTAGTAAATTCAAACTTAAAAACCTTCTGAAAATCCCATTTGGTTTGGTAATTCTGAGACATAGGCCCCTACTTTTGAAACGGAATGATTCCAAAACAATATTATTAATACTTCCTGCCAAAAAGAATGTAAGCCTATAATTTTGTTTTGCTTCACTGTCTGATAAGATATACATGTAACAATTCAAAATCTGCAATGTTTAATGTGGACTGGCCTTGAAAGCTACTCATTAGATTAAACCGAAATACTTAGTCAGATTACAGAAAGCCAGATTTACAAAACATGAATTTTTAAAATTTGCAATTATTGTTGACTGGGCGTAACGTTGCATTCAACAATAATGTTCCTTTATCAGGCCAAATTAGCATCTTATGAGGCCTACTTAACTTCAGATAAGTATTAACTGATTTGCTTGCAACGCTAGTTAGTACCCTCACTGCCGTATCAACTGTTTGATATTAAATATTCGATAAATCTCTACGTAAACATTGCGATTACTATATTTAATCACGTTTGTTAAATCACGTTTGTTGTTGTGAGGTAATATTATGACGATTTAATCGTTTACAGTACGGTAACGAACGAAACGTTGAATCGATTTAAAACGTTTTTCTTTTTTCTCATACACGTTCTTCTGTAGCTTATTCAGATTTATGTCTTCAAACCTGCTAATATAACACGTTCAAATTAAATTATGTAGGTTTGTGTACATGAGTTACGAGCTGTTTGTTTTATACACTGTATTTTTATTTTTATACATTAATAGCATTTATACTTTTAACACGATAAGTAAACGTCAATCGATTTTCATCGTAAATTGTAATACAGTACTTATTCAATTAAGTAGTAGTATTTCAACTTTTTATTTTCTTATGAGTTTTTTCATTGCGGTAGTTTTAATTTTTGTTTGAAATTTCACACCAGGCTTTGTCTCGAATTATTGTCGTACCCGAGTTCGCTCGTGTAAAAATAAAAACCATTTTAAAGTTTTCCAGGAAATAATTAATTAATTTATGAAAATCAAACTTACTATGGTTAAATAAAAACGTAGACATTTAAGCCATCGCCTACTATTATTGTATTAATCTATACTTATAAAAGCCAAATACCATTGACTCATTGACTCACTGACTCATCACTGTTTCTCCAAAACCACGAGGCCTACAAACATGAATTTGGCACTAATACTCTTTAGACGCGCACTAAGAAAGGGTTTCCGAAAATTCGAAATTTTAGAGGGGGTTTTGGGGGTCAAAGTTACTAAATTACGATTTATCAAAATCTACCGAACGTATTGGAATGAAATTTGGTATGTAGTTTCCTCTAGGGCCATAGATGCTCGCTAAGAAAGGGTTTAAAAAAATTCGAAATTTTAGGGGGGTTTGGGTGGGTCAAAGTTACAAAATCACGATTTCTCTAAAACCATCGAACGGATTGGAATGCAATTTGGTATGTAGCTTCCTCTAGGGCCGTAGGTGCTCACTAAGTAAGGGTTAGAAAAAATTCGAAATTTTAAGGGGGTTTGGGGGGATCAAAGTTATTAAAAAACGATTTCTTCAAAACTACCGAACGGATTGGAATGAAATTTGGTATGTAGCTTTCTCTAGGGCCATAGGTGCTTACTAAAAAAGGGTTTTAAAAAGTTGGAAACTTCAGGAGGGTTTGAGGGGTAAAAATTACTAAATCACAATTTCTCAAAAATTACCGAACAGATTGGAATAAAATTTGGTATGTAGCTTTCTCTGGGGCCATAGGCGCTCGCTAAGAAAGGGTTTCAAAAAATTGGAAATTTTAGGGGGGTTTGGGGGTTAAAAATGACTAAATCACGATTTCTCCAAAATTACCGAACAAATTGGAATGAAATTTGGTATGTAGCTTCCTCTAGGGCCATATGTGCTCACTAAGAAAGGGTTTAAAAAAATTCGAAATCTTAGTAGGGAGGGGGTTGGGGTAAAAGTTGTTAAATCACGATTTCTTCAAAACTACCGAACGGATTGGAATGAAATTTGGTATGTAGCTTCCTCTAGGATTATAGGTGCTCACTAAGAAAGGGTATGAAAAATTTCGAAATTTTAGGAGGGGTTTGGGGGGATCAAATTTACTAAAATCATAATTTCAGATCTTTTATTATTATGACGATAGTGCTTTTATTAGTTAAGATCTATATATACAAAAGCCAAATACCACTCACTGACTGAACACTTAAAAAGAATACAATTACGTTAAAAAGACTGAAAATACCAACCACCACGGGCAACGCCGTACGGGTCAGCTAGTTACTTATATGTAGTTCGTAAATGTTTCATAATTCAAATGATGTTTTACACAGCATTAACATTTTTATAAACAACAATTAAAAACAAATTTAATAAACCTTACGTAACTAATGTAAAAAATATACATACATTTATTTTTAACTACAGTGGTTTGCTGTTTCAATGTCGGATCATAAAATTGTAGTCAAAGTTAACTACTTTTGTAGTTAAATCTAAACAAATTAAAATACACAAACTTTTACTCTTTATTGCGGATTTTAATTTTAGTGACAACCATATTTTACAGTGTACAATTTTTATAGTAAATAATAAGAAGATAAACTGATAACATTATTGATAATATTCAATAATTTATTAAATTTCATACAAATATGCTTAATAATCAAATGACACTTTCAGATAGTGTAATTATTACTGTATTGGTTTTAACAAGTTAACGTGTGTTGGAAGTATGTTTTAAAAATTAATTTCAACCAAAAATGTCAACGCTGAAATGTTAGAACAGCATAAACATTATTTTACCTACGAATTCGTACTTAATTAGTCCTGGTCTCGTCTCGAGGCAGTTTGGTGACTTGCCGTAACATGGATGTTCAAGGTTAACTAACTGGGTGTTGGTTCCAAGAAGAATTAACCTAGGTTGTTGCTCTAACCTCTCCATTGTGTCGAAATAATTGCACATCGTGCACAAGACGCGAACGTTTTTATAGCTGTCTGCAGCACCCATCTTTTGTTCTGATCGAATGATTAGGGCTACATGACCTATTGTTGATACAAATTTATACACCACAGGACGTTCAAGCATTTTTTTTCGTTTTTGTAATTAAGGCGCTGAAAGAATTTCAATCCAGTCAATTCAATAAGAACAAAGTGAAACCCCAACAAGTGAATACATTTTATTTTTATAGTTTACTTATCTTAAAAATAAAACAGACCCTTATTACATAAAGCATCCGGGCTTATATGATCGCTCGTCTGTCGGTCAGTCACAGACAAGGTATTAAGCTGAAATTTTGACATAAACAAAGTTATCTTTAATGGTCTAGTCTGCTTACAATAAAATGTATTCAAGCTGCAGTTATTTTAGATTGTTTCATTTTTGCAATCACTGATAGTAAAATCTATAAATATAAAAGCCAAAACCCACTGACTCACTGACTCACTCATCACGATTTCTCAAAAACTACCGAACGGATTGGAATGAAATTTGGTATGTAGCTTCCTCTAGGGCCATAAGTGCTCACTAAGAAACATTTTGAAAAAAAATCGAAATTTTAGGGGGGTTTGGGGGATCAAAGTTATTAAAAAATTACTTCTTCAAAACTACCGAACGGATTGGAATGAAATTTGGTACGTAGCTTCCTCTAGGGCCATAGGTGCTCACTAAGAAAGGGTTTGAAAAATTTCGAAATTTTAGGAGGGGTTTGGGGGGATCAAAGTTACTAAAATCATAATTTCAGATCTTTTATTATTATGACAATAGTGCTTTTATTATTTAAGATCTATATATATAAAAGCCAAATACCACTCACTGACTGAACACTTAAAAATAATACAATTACGTTAAAAAGACTGAAAATACCAACCACCACGGGCAACGCCGTACGGGTCAGCTAGTTCTCATATAAAAGCTTTATTAAAACCAATTGAAGTGTATAAAATTGTGATTATTTTTTTTTTGACTTAAAGTTTTTTATTCAAAAACACGTATTTTAAAAACACCGTCCTCGCAAAAACAATTCATGGAAGATGGTAGCACGTGGTGCTTGGGAGTCCGCCCACTAGATCGCATGGAATTGACAGGGTCTGTTGCATCGAACACAATTTTCAAATTGTCCTATGTGTAAACTTGAATTAGTCTACATTTTACAAAATATTAATGACTTGATAATTTCATAAACTTTTTAATACAGTTGCTTTTCTTTTTAAAGGAAACAACAATGCAATCACATAGCATATTCTTTCATATAGCCGCAAATAATAAGTCTGAGATTAATAGTTTTTACTTAGTAGACAGACCTACGGTTCTTATAGATAGTAGGACTATGATTGCGTATTATTGTTTTGAAGACTAGTTTTAGGCCACAAAGCTTGATACTAATTTTGTTCCGTGATATATTCTTTATCGTGGGCTACATGAATTATTAGTTGTAACTTAACTAGTTCTTCGTTGTTTAGAATTTCATCAAAGTTGTAATATATTAGGTTCAAAGGTTAAAATTGGAAGATATTTTTTTAAATGCGTAAAATGATGTGATGAGCAAAGTTCAATGTCTATTTTACTTTACGTAATGGTTTCCAAACTACAATTTGATTAGGAAATTTATGTATCTTAACAAAATGTTTAACGACGAATGAGAACCTTGGTGAACGGAACGCTATTGAGTTTCCGCAAAACAGATCCGATAAAATTGATGTCCTGTGCTATTGAAACCAGAAAATAAATAATATTGCATTCTATTGGGCTGAAATACGGTATTCTATGTATTCCATATACAATTCTTAATAGGCATACATCAATTTTCCAAAATTTTCGTCAGCAGATGAAATATACTGCAAAATTTCCCTCCTCGAAATTCACCAAGTAAAAGTTTATTAGATTTAAGATTCTGTTGTACATGTGTCCCCATAATAATAATAGTCTAGTAAAATGGATGTTTGAAGTGGAAAGTTCTGGTGTAATTGTTTTTGGTGGTTTAATTTATGTTTTTTGGAGTGTCGAACACGAATTTAAAGTTGTCCGCAAATATGAAAAATGATCAAAAAACCACTATCACTCACAAGTTATTTTGGTTGTTTGCTTAAAACTTGTAAAGTAGCGTTTTTCATAAAAGGTTTACCAATATTTAATATTTATTTTATTTTATTTTATTTATTTTTTTGTCTTTATTTTAAGTAAAGACAAGAAAATTACATGCTATTCATGTTTTTATCATTTTTGTAAACATTGTTTCTGAGCAAAAGGGCGTTGACAAATCAATAATTTTTGGAAAAGTAAATAACTTTAAAAAAAAACATATTTTTTAGAGAGTTTTCCTCCATAAAACGAAAAGTAAGCACTTCACTATAAAAAATATCCCATAGGCCTACTTTGAAAAAGCAGATAAAACTATGTACAGTTTATGTGTAAGTAGTTTTTTTCGGATTTATGAGAAAATCAATGACGAATGCACCAAATAGTCTGACACCTCCTTATTGAAATCATAGTAAATGCACCATTACACGTCTAGGCAGATATTTAAACCGTTAACGTTAGGTTTTATAGGTAAACAAAATTATAAACAGCTGCTGATAAGTATGAAAACTGTGTAAAACAATATAAGAAAATAGGTTAGTACTGTTTTTATGAAACACTTATTACAGTATTATGAGTCAAACTGAGCCCTCTTGGATAAAGGTTAAAGGATGATTTTTGCAGGGATGTCTTCTACACACACACACAAAAAAGAAGAAACTATGCCTAATAAAAATTAATGAAGAAATTTAGAACAATTTCTGAATAAATAAAATAAAAGAAAGAAACAGCTGGAGTGGTGTTTCTTCATATGAAACTGACCTCCATCTTGGTTGTTAGTTCAGTAAGCAAAATATACTGAAAAAGTTACAAGCTTAGAAATAATTTCATTCATATAATTTGTCTTTTAATGTTTATTGAAGGTTTCTAAATAACCTTTAACATATTCAAGTTATTATCAACAAAGTTACCAGAAACGTGTTTATGAAAAGATAAAACTAATTTAAAAAACAGAAAATTCTCAAATGGCGTTTAGACTTATCCAACTTCTAAGAAATTCCGGGATAATGAGTCACTATTGGCCCGGAAAAACCGGGCGTACGATCATTGTAGATAATTCAGATTTTATGTGCATACCTTTCATTACCCTCGAGATTTGCAAAATCAACATTATAGAATTAATATTTGATTTAAAATGTTATGTTTTAAAATTGATACATTAGAACTAGAGGATATTTCGATGTAATAGGAAAGACTTATTAGCCTACGATAATTAATTGTAGTTCTACCTAGGTTATAGGTTAAATATAAAACTGATTTAATTAAACTAGCTACATGAAAACCACGGGCTTGGCAGATCATTTTATGGATTGTCTGCTATAATCTAATCTTTATTAAACAATTTGTTTAGACCGGAAACTAAGGTATTGATTGAAACAGTTTTCAAATTCCAGTTAAATCATTTATATACTGGCTAGCAACTTTGTTAGGCCTACTATTTTTTTAGTAAATTGAATACAAATAATTTGATGGCTATACATTTTTGATATTGATATTATTAATATTGTTTATTTTAAAGGTATTTCTTTTTATATAACTAAAATTAACTCCAACTGTTTCAAATACACACATCAAAAGCTAAGTTAAATTGCAGACAATACATTTTGTCGCAAGTGCTTAAATTTACAAAACAAATATGTAAATTTTGTACCAATCTTACTTGTTTTATTAATTAATATAGATTGTATTCAATAACTAAATGAAATGTTAATCATGGAAATAAAATAAAAATCAACCTGCAACAAATCAACTTGCATTTAACAAATATATTTTGTTAGGCTACTTGTTTAGTAAACAAAAAATAAAAGCTTGACTAGTCTTATTACTACACTCAAATCCACGTTCACCGTGCAGTACAGGTCTTATGGGAGATAAGTCATGCTACTACCATTACGGGGAACTTCACGTTTAATGTCATGCTGGTTGCGTCAACTGGCCGAGCGTTGCATGGGAGTTGATGTTTTTTAGTTGGCTACTATCGCTGAGACTGTCGTATGGATAACATGGCTTATGGGCGCTCTGTACTGTACGGTGAACGTGGGTGGAATCGAGTGTATACTCCGTTCACCTTGCCGTGGCGCCTGAAGGATTAGGAGACCCTTTGCGTTGGCACGCGCACTCACGAGCGCCCCCCACACCCTCGACCCGGACGGTCAGGTATCAGGCACGTACACAAGTACTGGAGACACTACACAATATTTAGGTTGAATCTTTATCCTAATTATATGATTATTTTTGAAATCTTCGTTAAATTCTGAGAAAAATGAGTTCACACAACATATTGTTAGGACCAAAAAAGTGGATTTTGGGGACTTTTAAAGTTAAATTAACGACTCCAGCAATGTAAAAACACGTTTATTAACAATTAATAAGTATTTACCTTATTCAATATAATTTAATAACTCGTACAAGAATAATTGGAGGAAACATGTTAAGAAATAAATCAAACAAAAAACAATCGACTAAATGAACCAGGAATGTTATACCCAATATTTACATGCTATAGTTAAATTAACAACTCCAGTAATGTGAACACAAGTTTATTAACAATTAATAAGAAATTACCTACTTTAATATAATTTATAACTTATACAAGAATGCAATTGGAGGAAACATGTTAATCCTGTTTTCCTCTATCTCCCACCGTTACTTCGTCAGACACGGAAACGGCAAACATATCACAGTGAAAAACATATTTCCCTAATGTAATGTCGTGTCTGTCCCGAGTAGTGTGTATACTTCCAGCTGTCGGACACCAATCAACCATATACTTTAAATGTTCGTATTGTTGTCTACTTTTCAGAACAAATCCGAAATCCACGATAACTATTACCAATTTCAAGATGGCGTCCAAAAATGGGATTTTAAGGTAATGCGAGATAAATTTACCACAACTTCCTTACCCATGGCGGTTAGTCGAATTTCACTTTTGATGAAAAATTGTTAGTCAGAAATGTAATTTAATGATATGGATGAAACAACAACGGTTGGTTTTAGATGGAGTTGGTGTAGATTTTGACAACTAACTACATATTATTACTAACAACAGTAGCGAAGCACGGGCATTCAGCTAGTATACATATATATTATCGTAATCATGTCGTATTTGGTATCATTTTCTTTGAAATTGTGCGGAGGTTACAAATATACCATTATCAGTTGTTAAAGTTTGAGTTTTGCGAAAATCGCAGTTACGTATTGGACGCCCTAGTCTATGAGTCATCTACCTGGCGGGCGGGACGGCTGCATTTGTGTGCGTGTGTGTGTAAGGGTCTCCTAATCCTTCAGGCGCCACGGCAAGGTGAACGGAGTATAGTAATGAATTTTATTATTAGGCCTATTACTTAACCACTCTTTACAAATTGTAAAAAGTAGTCTTTTTTTTTCATTATTTGACTTACGAATAGATTGTACATAGATAGATTGTACATTTTGTAACACTTTGCTTCTACGACCTTTTTCACACATTTTGCCAATTATTTCATAACTGCTAAATAGATCTAACCAACTTACTAAACTGGTTTGTTTGTGTGATCATGTAGCGTATAGCCTATACTCTCTGTTATGTGATTTAATATAACTATAATCCTCCATTTAATAATAACAACACCTACTCTGTTCCATATATTTGTTTTATGATATAAATGAAATATTCCAATACAATACCTTTGTTTATATATTTTTATATTATTAATTTTAAGATAACATATTTAAAAACAATAAATAACAGGATTTTGAAAACATTTGCTGTTGAAACCAGCACAAACATTGAAGGACTAATTGCCAACTGCAGAAATTTTATCTGAGGAAGTTAGAATTTCTAACTTTTGTAATTGAAGAGTCCCACTTTAAGATATCATCGTCTGTTATGTATTAATATTCATAGTATATTTTGTATATATCTAAGCATTCATTAATTAATTGTAAGTATTCAAAAGCTATAGCACTATATGTTTTTTTCAGGGTTTACGAGTATCACTTATAATTGGTGCTTTAGGAAATTGTTTAGGAGCATGGATGAAAATAGCTTCAGTTTCTCCAGACCTATTTTACGTTACATTTTTGGGACAGACAGTAGCTGCAATATCACAAATTTTCATTCTCAATGTTCCTGCACCTTTAGCAGCTGTGTGGTTTGGACCAGATGAAGTATCATTGGCCTGTTCTATTGGGGTTTTTGGAAATCAGGTGAGCAAGTGGTTCTAATACCAAAATTAAAAGAAAAATCAATTTGACTTTCACTTTTTACAAAGTATTAATGATTAAAATAAACTATAATCCAACCCTTAAATGAGTACCGCTGAATTGAAAGTAAAGATATCTCTAATTGATCTAAAGATGTTTCTTAATATGTTTATCCGTTTAGTAAAAATTGTCATTTTACTTTACAAAAGTTAGATGAAAGACTTACTTTATAAATTTTCTGTTTCAACACAGATTTGATTGGTATGAGGAAGTGTCGGATTTTAGCACATTTTTTGTTTGTTTTCTACTCACTTAGGAATTTGTTGGGGTTAATGTACTTTTTGGCTGGGTTCAAAGGGGTAAATTAAGAAGATGTTTATCAAATATTCCTATTTATTGTGTAAGGGAGGAATTGTAATATTTAAAAAATACTATAGTATACAAATTAGGAGAGCAGCCTTGGAGATTATGGATTAATGTACCTGACTCCGAAGCTTAAGGTCGCTTGTTTTAATGTGGATGAATGTGTAGGTAGTGGGATTTTTTTAAAGTTTAGTCCAGGCAATAGTAGCTAATCCTTTTGTCTTTAAAAAATACAAATTATTGGTTATGATCAGAAATTTGTTTTACAAATTTTACAGTTTTTTTTCTACTGAAATTTTGTTCACAGATAAATTTATTAAATTGAATTAAATTAAAATAAATTAAAATATTTGCATGTCAACCATACTTTGTTATTTCACTTTATTTTAGTTAGAAAAAAAGCTATATATAATAACAGAAAAGACATTCATCAAAAATAAATTTGTACTGTTTTTTAACAGAAAAACATGAATATTTTCCTTTCACTTTAATACAAAATGTTTGTTGGACTGAAATAGATAAGTGCTTTTATCTTTACATGAATATTATTAATTTTTTAGATTTAAATCAGAGACTATCAGGACTAATAAATTGATGATGATACAACTCTCAAGAGCCCACTATATACATGATTGCAGGACATCCTTTATTGAATGAAAACTTCCTGGCTCTCCCTCCCTAGTATGTAAATAATGATCATCAATAAATTTTACCTTGAAATTATTCTAATTCTGGTCTACTATTCCCCACTTGAGACAATTTTATGTTATATTTAGAACTTAGTCAACTTAAAAGTAATTATTTTGTACATGTTAAATTTTAGCATAGTATTAGTAGACAATTCAGTAAGGATGTTAAATTCAAATGAAATTATATTTTTAATAAAGGGAGGATGAAAGTATAGAACACATTACACAAATTACATTCCTCAATGTTATGGAGTCTTTTTAAATTATGATGTAGCTTTAATTCAAAAGTACTGTAACTCATTTGTTTGTGACATTTTAAAATGGCTTACCAAATTTTCCACGCAGAATAAAATACTTGTAAATTCTCAGTTTAACTTACTTTTTTTGCTGTTAAAACAAACAGGAATATTGCATGTGCAATTTACAGATGTATATTTACAAGAGTTTATGCAAAGTAAATATAATCAAGAACCACCGAATTCTTTCACGTAATGAAAACATTTGATTTTCATACGTTGATACAAACATACCTATTATAACACCAGAAAAAGTAAAGGTTTTACATTGAAGTAGCAATCCATTTAAATTGTATCGAGGTGTATCCCGAATTATTTCACACTCTGTGTATAATCTCAAAGTAATTTTAACTTAATGAACTTGAAATATCCTTTTATTGATGGAATTATTTTAATTCAAACTTTTCTGTTACAAATTAATTCATTTTAATGATATTAACTCAAAAACATTATTTTTATTTCTTTTGTAAATCTAATGTGGTAAGATTGTATTTCCACATTAAAGAAACACAAAAATATACAAAAACTTACCCTCCTACATGTGGCCTCCTTGCTGATTCATCCCAGTCAGTAGTACTTCTCTAATGTACTAGTTAATCTTCTCTAATGTTTGACATCCTGCAGCCATCCTTTACTTTCTTCACTTACCATCTATTTGCCCATTTAACATTATGTAGGACTACATGGCTCTAAACTAAATCTCAATGGGTAGTTTGTCCGTGATTAAGTCTAACCTATTTGCTCTAAAGGCAATGAAAATATTAGTTTCTATTTATGTACACAAAGAAAAAAAATGGATTAGTGAAAACAATAATGGCAATGTGCTGTTTTTAATAATAGCGTTTTTTAGTTAGGAATAGCACTTGGATTCCTTATACCACCAATCATAGTAAAAAACAGTGAGAGCTTAGAAGTCATAGCAAATGGACTCAGTTTTCTCTTCTATGGAGTTGCAGCTGTCACAACCTTTATTCTCTTTCTCATTGTATGCTGTAAGTATTATTAACATACTGCCTTCATTATTGAATATTATGATATACCGTACATATTTTATAAATGAAATTATACATTTCCAACTAGCGTCTTTGTAGATACAAGTTATTAAAATAAATATTAAAAATGTAATCTAACTTGAAATTATTTAGGTTAGCTACTGGGAAAAAGTACTAAAGTAAACAAAATAATATCAGTACTTGGTTTATTTGCACACTTTTTTTGTAATATGTTATTGTTTGCCTTAAGGTACTGTTTTTTCCTTTGTACTTTCACCTTCAAACTCTTTACATAACAGGAAAATAAAAATTTATAGTAATAAAGGCTATTTTTTATAGTACCTTAATTTTAAAATTTTAATATATTTACAATTTTTACCGTTTAAATACAAAAAATTACCAGCACTACTCACAATCACTGAGCAACAAAATCTTGGCACTAGATGACACAGTGTCGTTATTTATTCTCCCTAACTACTAGTGGAGTCTATTCAGCTACTCATTTGCAGGAAATATTTAAAAAATAACATTTAAATTTTATTTAAAAAAATTTACAGTTTATCATTAAATTTGTGATGCCTTTTTCCCTATAGGGAAATTCTTTGGCCCTCACAAAATAAAATGTTTGCCTTGGATACTTCGGCCAATGGCTGGGTTTCGTTCCAGGGGTCAAGGATGGAGGGGGGAGGAGATGGCTCACTGCGGCCTAATCCTAGAGATGAGCTCTTATGGTATTAGGACCAAATTCATCACAGCCGAGGAAGTGGGGGTAGGAAAGGGATGGTACGACGCGGACGTTATCAGATTGCTTGCCACGCCTATACCCTATGCTGTCTCAAAAACTCTTGTATGTGGGTTCTCACCACACATACACCCTAAAACAACGAACGACAATTGTATGTGAGCTTGCACCACACATACACCCTAAACAGCAAACTACAATCGTATTGTATGTGAGTTTACACCACACATACACCCTAAACAGCAAACTACAATCGTATGTAATTTTGCACCACACATACACCGTAACCAACGAACTATAATGTATGTGAGTTTGCACCACACATACATCCTAACCAACGATCTGTAATATATGTGAGTTCGCACCACACATACACCCTAAAACAATGAACGACAATTGTATGCGAGTTTGCACCACACATATACCCTAACCAACGAACTATAATGTATGTGAGTTTGCACCACACATACACCCTAACCAACGATCTATAATGTATGTGAGTTCGCACCACACATACACCCTAAAACAAAGAACGACAATTGTATGTGGATTTGCACCACACATACACCCTAAAACAAAGAACGACAATTGTATGTGAGTTTGCACCACACATACACCCTAAAGCTACGAACGACAATTGTATGTGAGTTTGCACCACACATACACCCTAAGACAGCAAACTACAACTGTATGTGAGTTTGCACCACACATACACCCTAAAGCAACGAACGACAATTGTATGTGAGTTTGCACCACACATACACCCTAGAATTCCAAAGATCGTTTCGTTCAAACCACTATTAAAATTTGGTAGGCCTAATATACGCAGCCTAACTGCTCAACATATATATCTATTCCGTCAACGAAATCCCTTTAAATATTACTAACCAGGCGACGCTTTTAAACCTACTGGTTATTCAACTGTCGTAGGCCTAACGTTGGCCTAATAGGCTTAGGTTGCTTTTAGGCGGCTTCACAACGCCCTCACCTGCCCACAAACTCAACTGAAGTGCAACTCTTAAACCCTTCAACCCTTTAGGCAATGAATCCGAAAACTAATTAGGCCTAATGTAGGCCTAGTATACGCAACCTAACCGCTCAACCTATATATGTATTCTGTTAATGAAATCACTTTAATTATTACTAACCAGGCAACGCTTTTATTCGTACTGGTTATTCAAATCTAGTAGGCCTAATGCAGGCCTAATATATGCAACGCTTCTATAAATACTCCGATAAGTAAACCCCGGATGCTATTCACCACCGCTGAAACTGCCTTAACTATAAGCTTTACTAATCTATTGCAAAAAGCGTTTAGCGTGGTTAAATACACCTTATAATGATAACCCTGCCGGTCACTACCCAAGCCTGTGCTTGAATCCGGGTTTTACACTTACCTCTACTTACTATGATGAGCCAGTTTTCACCAGGCGAGCATCTACCGTTAATTAAAGCTGCTGATTTCCACCTAGCGAGCCAACTCCTGACGAGAGGTACTAGCTGGTTTTCACCAAGCAAGCAACTCTTACTAGACCAGAGGTACTAGCTGGTTTTCACCAAGCAAGCCACTGTCTTCTCTGCCTTAGAGCTCCGTCTTATATAGCGGTCCGCTCCCACTCTCGGCGGGCCAGCCTACATAGTCCCACCTACACACTGCCTCTCTCCGCGTTGCCCCCTCCCTACCGAGGAACAACGCAAGACTAAACACAGGCTTGAGATATGATTCCTGCTTCTTATTACGTTTAATTTAAATCATAGACAAATTGTCCCCTTCTAATTTTGGGACGTTACAAACTATAGTAAGTTTTAAATAAAATAATTGAATAGCTTAACAATGAAACCACTTTTTAAAGAAAGGTACAATTTAAATAACTTCACATTAAATAATAATTAATTAAACAAGAATATCAATTTTAATTTTTTGTTTTTTGGCCTAGATCTTAGCAAATATTGAAACCAACCCATTTAGATTGATTTTTTGTGCTAACTCCTGTCGATTGAAATCGTTGCCAGTAAAAAATCTTCCCTCAGGCACCCTAGGTGATCGCCTATACGGTCATGCCGGCCCTGGCATTACTACTAACATAATAGAACTAATGGAGAATTAATGAACTAACACATAAAAGCCTTAGGCAATAGTCGCAGCAAGGTTTATATTCTAAAATGTTGTGAACTTAATTACTACTATATTTATTTGCCTATTCTAAAGAAAAAGATTAAATATTGAGTTTAAAATGTGCCGAATAAAAGCATCGACCAGACAATGATTTACAATTGAGCAAATGATCCAAGAACGTGAATTATAAAGCGATTATCAGACTGGTTCGTTCTAAGAAACTAAGTATCTTTCCTTTTACAATCTGAATTTCATGCAATGGTTGTGTTGAACCCTGCATATTCATAATTCAAGATTAGATACAAATGGGTATAAAATAGCAACAAAATCAAATGTGTTACATATTTATGCTATTTTGGCAAATAAGAGCTAAGTAGATCATCCTATACTTACAGAGATCTGTGTCTATGAGAGGTATATTTTGTGCTAACAAGTTTATAACCTGACTGGAGTATGTAACATAGTTAAATGTTTATCATTCTTTTAGTTTTCCAGGCTTCTCCAAAACTACCACCAAGTCCAGCACAAGCAGTTCAGCGAGCAACAGAATCTAAAGGATTTATCAATTCAGTCAAACAGCTGGTGCTTAATCCTGGATACAGACTTCTTCTCATCTCATATGGTGTCAATGGAGGTGTATTTTATGCCATATCTACACTCCTGAATCAAGTTGTGCTGTTTTATTTTCCAGTGAGTTTTGTCTTTGAAAATGAAGCTCATTAATCGATTAATTGTATATCTTAAGTCTACATGCAGTATCTTTTATTAAAGTAATATAACAGTACTAACTTAATACAAAATTTAAACAATCTACTATCCAAAAAATGTACACATTTACCCATAGTTTTACTACCTTGGTAGAAAAATAAGCTTGGCCTCAAAAATTTATATAAATAGCTGAATGGTTTAAGCAATTCATAAATGAAAATAAAGGTAATTTGAAATCTCAATAATTCAGAAGAAATGAATTAATGCAGTTCTTCATAGGCACAGATTATTTTTTAATTTTCTAAATTGTATCTATTGTCCTTTTTCTTCCAAGAATACTTTAAAATAAAGTGATTTGTATGAATACTAAAATATATATTTTCTTTTTACGTCCAAAACTAAATTCTCTCCTTCCATCAATAAGTTCACTGACCTTTTATTTTTTATATTTATAGTCTAAATGAGTAGAAATTACTTTACTTTTTAAATTTTGAACCTTTCTACGTAATAATCACTAATATTTTAAAGCAGACGTCCATAGCTCATAGCATAGAGGATATAAGTAATACCCAGAGTGTTCGAAGGATAGGAAAATGTATTTCGGTAATTTCGTTAATATGTTAGCTGGCCGCTGCAGAGCGCGACAAGCGATGTTAGCTAGCTAACGTTGCCAAGTTGTGCAGCCAATACCCGGCCTAGTGTCCTTTTTTGTCGCCGTAGTGTTTAACGTGCGTGCATCAGCTGTCCATCTCCTCTCTCTCGCACACAATGTTCAAAGCGGCAACGTCGCTAGCCTCTTGGCCACTAAGCTCTGTTCCAGCACTTCAGTAAAGGCGAAACACATTTCCCTATCCTTCGAGCACTCTGGTATTACTTATATCCTCTGTGCTCATAGGTTTGAAATTGGCATGCGAAGCATTGTGTATTGAAAATACTCCTAATACGGAGGTTGGCGTGCGAAGCACGCAATGCACTGTGCGTCGACCTCTTCTCATAGTGTTGAGTGTCAAGCTCACATGTGCGTCCTCCTTAGCAGTGAACGTGTTAAGGTGCGAAATTAACCCGAATGACAATTTTCCCTAAATAACTTATTTATTGCCGACCTGTTATTCTCTTTTACTTTCAATTTAGATCACCAACTTTTATTCTCATAGAACTCTTTCACTTTAAAATTTGTTTAGATTAATATTATAAAATAATTGGAATATTGTTGAAATATTATCAACAAGTAGTTTATGTTTATTTTCAAATTAATTGGTTTCATGTATAAGGAAGTAAGAACTAGATATTTATTTTCTTTACAGGGAAGTGAAGAAGATGCAGGACGTATAGGCCTTACAATAGTAGTAGCTGGCATGTTAGGTTCGTTGGTGTGTGGTGTTGTTCTTGATAGAACTCATAGGTTCAAGTAAGTTAACAGTATCTAAGGTTTCATTACTTGATCTAAATCTAGAAATAGCAAAGAAAATCTAATTTTTAAGTAAAAGATAAATATGTAACATCCAGAGATGATGGTTTATGTTTCAGGGAGACTGCGCTCTCAGTTTACTCCTTTGCATTGCTGGGAATGTTGGTTTATACACTGAGTTTAAGTACTGGATTTATCTTAATTGTTTACATAGTCGCTGGTGTGTTAGGGTATGTATATATCACTAAATCTATTACTATTATTTTCACTTTACCTGATTACACACATATCCTTCGGTACTAAAGCTTAATTCAATCTCTTAGATTGTTTTGGCACTTTGTAAACACATTTTCAAAAATTTGTTTAAAAATTTAAACAAAGACATTTAGCTACCGGTACTTATTATATTGCTTAGTTTATAAATCAGGTCAGTGTTTGTAAATTGTTGTTTTAAAAACAAAGTAACTCAGTTTTTAAACTTAGAATAACCATTTTTTGGTACTCACGCTTGGTACAAATATCTAGCCTCAAATGATGCAATCCACATGTTATAGTATCTGTCATACATACAATAATGGGAAACTAATTTAAAACTTAAATCTTTAAAAAATAATACCTTAATTTAACCCTGTCAGAACTGCCATATTTTTTTTCCTTGAAGCATAACAAACGCACATAGTTTGTAATAGCGTTAAAAACAAAAACTTAAAAAGGATCAAAAAGTTATCTGAAGTTAAATAAAAAACATACTGTAATTCCATTTTATAACGTGTATGAAAGCATGAACAAAGAAATCAGTTTACCCGCAAACAAAAGCTGGAGAGGTATCCTAAATTTCAAATAATTATAAACTAATTAGAACAACCATAATAAATAATTATTATGTGGTTAAACAATAATAGCAAACATAACATTCTCAACAACAATTCACAATAAAATGAACAAATTACACCAAGTTAGGTAGAGAAAGGGTAAAATATAATTATATAGGGTGATTCAGTAAAGCGTAGCGGGTTATGCAGATTCAGATTCTACATGCAAAAATAAGTCGAACATGTAAAATAACATTTTTTCGATTTCAGCTTAGTTTAGCCGTATTCCGCCATTTTGTTTTTTTACAAAAACTCACTGTAACTCTGGAAATAGATAAGATATCGACTTCAATTTTGGAATAAGCATTTTATATGTTACGATTAACCAGTGTGTACCAAACACAAATAATTTATTTTTATAATTTTCAAAATGGCGGCCGTTACAAATTTTTAACGTGGAATATCTTAAAAACCGTTAACTTTACAAAAAATGTACAAGAAACAAAATATTTTCCTTTTTTAACGACAGACAAAATGCTTTTTTGTAGTTTCAGTAGGTCAAAGGATAACCGAGTTATCGACAAAAAACATAATTTCTTGGTAATTGTCTACAACAACCAAAATTAGCCTAAAACCACAATTTTTTAAAATTGAACAATTTGTGTAGTTATTTTTTTAGCGAAGCTATCAGATTCTACATGCAAAAATAAGTCGAAAATGTAGTATAACACTTTTTCGATTTCGGCTTAGTTTAGCCGTAATTCGCTTGTAGACAATTACCAAGAAATTATGTTTTTTGTCGATAACTCAGTTATCCTTTGACCTACAAACTACAAAAAAAGCATTTTGTCTGCCGTTAAAAAAGGAAAATATTTTGTTTCTTGTACATTTTTACTTTCTCCACCCTATACGTAGTATATGGAGAAAGTATTGTTTTCGTAAAAATGTTCGAATTTGAATTTTCAGTTGAATTATCTGTTTTGGTGCTCCCAGAACCCCAAAAAATTGTTTAGTGCAATTATCTGTGTTGGTGCTCCCTGAACCCAAAAATATTTTTAGTGGAATTTTTTGTTTTGGTGCTCCCTGAACCCAAAAAAGTGTTTTTAACGTGGTGTCTGTCTGTCAGTGTGTCAGTATGTATACACGACCAGAGGGGACACTATTGGTCCGATTTTCATGAAATTTGGTATGTAGGTACTAAACCCTAATATCTCCAGGCGTTTTTTTCATTTTTTGGAATTTTTAATTTTTAAGGGTAATTTACCCCTAAAAACCAATAAAAAACGACAAAAATGCAAATTTCTCAAAAACGGCTCTAACGATTTTGATCAAATTTTCAGTATTTATAGTGCTTAAGATGCCAAACAAAATGACACCACCCGCTTTTATCAAAAACAAGTTTATGTTGTCAATCTAGCATCACGGCGACGGCCGCACGGGGTAGCACAACGGTAGCGAGGATGGCCAGTAATTCAAAGGTCGCGTGATCGAATCCCGCCTGGGACAATAAATTTTTTATACGATTGACGTAGGTAGAATATTATTTTTTTGTTTTGTTATAAAAAGTAGTAAATAAAATGATTAAAAACAATATTATTTTGACTTCAGTAAGTTGGGAGAAAGTTTGTGTCAGTTAACTGATACCGTTTATTTGTAAAGTTAACGGTTTTCAAGATATTCCACGTAAAAAATTTGTAACGGCCGCCATTTTGAAAATTATAAAAATAAATTCTTTGTGTTTGGTACACTGGTTAATCGTAACATATAAAATGCTTATTCCAAATTTGAAGTCGATATCTTATCTATTTCCAGAGTTACACCGGGTTTTTGTAAAAAAACAAAATGGCGGCTTACGGCTAAACTAAGAAGAAATCGAAAAAATCTTATTCTACATTTTCGACTTATTTTCGCATGTAGAATCTGAATCTGCATAGCCCGCTACGCTTTACTGAATCACCCTGTATATAGGCCTACAAAAATATTTTTATTTTCTTCCTTTAAAAATGAGTTCTTGCTCCAAATTTATTTTTATTATGACCAAGCAACTACTATGAACATAGTTTATAACTTCCAAAATTAGAATAAATGGTTCTATATACTACAACATTGATGAAAATGTTTGCTTTATTGGTTCACAAAATTCTGAATTGTTCAAAATCGATCTTTGGAGTGATAAGTTTGAGTAGACCGCTTTTGGTGATTGTCTAACACAGGTTTCATTCCATTGTAGCTTTGGAAATATTGTTGAAAATTAAATCATATTACACTTTTTAGTTTTTAACATGATATAAAAACTACAATAATTAGTACTATAAGGGTATTT
This sequence comes from Philaenus spumarius, assembly GCA_018207615.1. Taxonomy (NCBI): domain Eukaryota; kingdom Metazoa; phylum Arthropoda; class Insecta; order Hemiptera; family Aphrophoridae; genus Philaenus; species Philaenus spumarius. The sequence goes on from JAGFPH010006784.1 coordinate 66,436, forward strand.
TATTAACAGGTTCTTCATGACAGGCTACTTATCTGTAGGGTTTGAGTTTGCTGCTGAACTTACGTATCCAGAACCCGAAGGCACTTCTGCAGGCCTTCTAAATGCATCAGTTCAAGTATTTGGTACCTTGAGTACAATGTTCTACAGTTGGATGTTTTACAAATATGGAGACTTATGGGCCAACGTAACATTATGTGGAGCATTATTTATTGGCACAATATTTACAGCTCTTATTAAATCCGACTTACGTCGACAAGCCGCACACAAATCAAATTCAACCAAACCTTGATAAGAGAAAACATTCTCTATAATTTAATTTA
>JAGFPH010006785.1:0-11687 GCA_018207615.1 Philaenus spumarius
CTTTTTAGGTTTTTCTTGTTTCTTTGGTCACTTTTTTTTAAATATTTTACGAATGCATTTCAACAGTAACGTTTTATTTTTGTTAAGGTTTGTTGATGTTGAAAACCAATGTAAAGAAGAAGAGGATAAAGTTAGTAGCGTATAAGTAAACAAGTAGCGTAAGTTAGGAGCCCAACAAAACACAGAATCTGTAATTTAGCTGCAAGTTATTGGTATAAATGCTTTTTCTATACAGTATATAGTAAAACACTAATGTAAGATTGTTTTTTAGATTATGCAACAGCAAAGGTTGGCATGAACCATTGTTATTACTGGCGATGCCCAGAGGAACTAAACCCAAAGATAAGGTCGTCATGCGAACCTGCACATCCACAAGACCTCAGGTAATCCACATTATTTCAAATAATTTATATTTACTTTATTTTAATGTCTTCCTCGGTGTCATTTGTTTATCCAACGATAACGGTTTACAACATGCCCAACATCTGGTCACTATATTAAAAATTCAAAAAGTGCCACACCATATTGAGGTTGCGACAAAATAGATTGGGAAAAATAAATAAAAATTAAATTGTAAAAATTAAAATTGGAATTTAATTGTATAGTTAATACAATTAAATGAATGAAGCAAAAAATATTTTTATAAGCCTCCACTGCTTTCTATAGTCAGGCGTCAAAACAACTTTCAAAATAACTCGTAAAGTAATGTGATAACCATTAACTTGAGGTTAAGTGAATTCGTTGAAGGCACAGAAGTACACACAGTGAGAGGTCGTGGATACAAAATGAACGTCGGACAGATATACGTAACCATAGGCGCCCATATGATATTTTCTAGGGAAGGGGGTATGAGGCACACGTGAGCTTGACACTGAAGACTATGAGTAGTGGCCGAAGCACAGTGCATTGCGTGCTTCGCACGCCAACCCCCGTATTGGGAGTATTTTCAATACACAATGCATTGCGTGCTTCGCACGCCACTTTTAACCTGTGTGCTATGGACGCACATGGGCGTTCGCTTTAAAATATTAGTGATTATTACGTAGAAAGGTTAAAAAATAAAGTAATTTCTATTCATTTAGACTATAAATATTGTAACGTGCTGTGCCTACACAAGCCGTTTACAAACAAATTTATTAATAAAAAATAAAAAAAAAAAAATAATTAGTTTTGACAAGTTTTTTCTAAGTTAATTTTAATAAAAAAAAATAACCTTTGCTGCGTAACAATTATTTGTAATATCCTACCTTCAATCCATATACTTTACTTTATTTATTAAATTATCAATTCAAAATATTACAACACATTACTCCCTTAATCATAACAAAAACAATCAAACATAACCCCAAAATTGAAAACAGGTTATGTTGTAGTCAGATCTGTGTTTATCATAGTTGACTACCAAATCTCTGTTACGCATTAATTTTTTATATCTGTGCGTACAGTTGATAGCTACAGAACAGATCATCTTAGAAGCACGACATCTATGTTTCTACACACAAAGTTCACACTGCCAAAACGTACTGTTCTCACCCTCAACCGTCGCCATTCTGTATCACTTATAATACACTGAATTTAATTTTCTAATTTACAAGGTTCGATTTACCATAAAGTACTTCTGGGAAGGAAAGGACTCAAATTAAGAAAGCATAATAGTTGGCATTAATTTTTTAATGCCTCATTTCAGTTTTTTAGAACACACAAAGAAATCAAAAAGATATATTGGCAAATCATAACCACGCTTAGCAAACTCAGACACTCAAGCATACATACTAATTATTAATCATTTCATTCTAAATCTATAGCAACTTATATTATTAAAATATTCAAATGCAGACTTAGTTAAACTTAAAATTATTACTTACGTATTCTTTATTTTTATAGTGCACTTTTAAATTATTAAAAAAGAAAAAACTTACAAAATCTTTGAAATGAATTTAAAACAACCCCATTATATTTTTAGTTCGTAGCACTCTAGCCTCGTCGTATTTGATTCACTTAGACACTCGTTGAAAAGTTTTTTATGCGAAATATATTCAAACTATACCGATGCCATTATTCAAAATTTTCAAAGTTAGTTTTCTCGTACCACATTATGCACAAGTTTACGCCGTCTTACGAATAAGTGCACGGCACTGTCTCTACTTTTGTTAACACATTGTTTAACGGTAATTAGACCTCAATTACCGCTAACGCCGTCTTACGAATAAGTGCACGGCACTGTCTCTACTTTTGTTAACACATTGTTTAACGGTAATTAGACCTCAATTACCGCTAAACACCACATTGTGAATACCTTTCACAAGACCACCTGCAAACAGGTCCTCACTCTATCAAGTCTACTGAACGATTAAGAACAAAGCTTTTACTTATTGGGTGTCCTTTTCCTGTATGTGACGTCATATCGCGTGATAAAGCCAGGGGACCGCAAATATGTCTCCCTACGTCGACTCATGATTAGTACCAACATCTCAGACCAAAATTCTGTCCTTTCATTAGTATCACAGTTTGAACTATACATACTACCAACATAATAAATCAAATTTAGTTCCTTCAATGTCTGCAATTGTCTTTTCAATATTTATTACTTATGGGCTAGAAATTTAGTGAATCATCTCTTCAACTTTCCCCAACACTGTTCGATGTTTTGTATTTTGAACATTGTGAATACAATTGAATAGATTAAATAAGATTGAACCCAAATTGAAATAAGATATTAAGTAAGATTTTTATTTTATATTATTAGAAACGTCTGCATTTTCCCTTTGAATTTCTATGTCTATTATTTTTTATGAAAATACTAAGTCCTTTAAAATAGGCTTAAATGTCCAAAATTTACATTGTGACCCCCTTTACGTTATACCCTTATTTAAATGATTAAAATCCTTGAAACTCACATATATTACAATATAAAAAAAGATCAGCTCCTAGCATAGCAAATACGAAATTTGCGTAGCAGTGAACATGTTAAGGAGTACCCTCCCCTCCTTCGGCAAAAGGAGTCCAGGGATATTTTGAACCTCCCCTAGAAAACTTTTAAAATTTTTTAAATTTGCTGTTCAGGTGAAATATTAACCCTCACAGCATTGAGCCTGTACCTTTACACCGTCAGTGAATACACAAAGACTTGTAACACTCCTAGAGGCCGCACCAAGTAGTGACCCAGCAGCTCATGCTTGAACTCTTGTAAAAAATAAAATAAGTATATGTAAAATCAAGCGGCACATAACATTTAAAACATATTTTAATGCTAATCTCTTTAAAGAAAAATGCCTGACTATAATTAATAATATACATCTTTTCCTTTTCCTGGAAGGTAGGAGGGGGGGGGTCATAAGTATGGGCGCCCATGTACGTCAAGGCGTATTAAAGAAGGTGTGTGCATCGAGGAGCGTAAACTCGTCCGGCTCGCGCAGCTACGTCACGTGTTACACACTGAACCAGTAGTTCCGAGCGCAATTGTAAGCTTTTGCTCAAACTGCGAATTAAATACTTTATGGTTGTCTAAAAATTATGTTTTTGGTATCGATGGAAAGGTAATAAAGTGAGCATTAAAATGATCTATGCCCATGGTCAAATATTCCTAGGCGTATAATTTTGAAACAAGTCTAAATCTAATATACGGGTTTGAATGACATAAAAATTACCCTAAGTGAGGAAGTTTTTTACTATTACTTTCGGGAGGCATTCAAAGACATAGAAATGTAGAGAATAAATTGTAGTAAATACTGACATAATTTTTTTTTATGAAAGTTGTAGCTGTCCTATATAAATAAGATTGTAATCAGAACCATACATAGTTACTCGCTTCTTGCGGTGATTGAATGTACGCTAATCTAATTTGTTATTAGTTCTAATTTCTCTTCGTTATTTATTATTCATATTGTTGTGAACAGGTAAATTTTGTTTAACCTATAAATATGAATTTTTAAAGAGTTGGCAAATTTAAGTAGCTCTATAGGGTAAAACCTTTTACCATCAATAAGTTGGTGATTTTTCCAGTTTATTGGTTTTGTTATGTTTACTAGGCCTACTAAATTTACTTTCAAAAATTGAAATTATCTAAAATTGTGATTTTTAGTTAGCCTACCCAAGGATAAATAATAAATCAAAATAAATATAAACTAATTATCAATGAAATAATTTAAAAATAGTAGTCTAGGTGATAAATAAAAAGTCGTGGTGAATACAACATTGAGTTTTATTTCAGTATTAACCCTAGATTACTTATGTCAAAATTTTGTCACGGTTACTTATGTATCTTAAATTTGACTAACAAATATTTTTTTTTTTTACTGTACTAAAATAATTTTGTAATTATTTGTTTGAATTGTAATTGTATCCTAGCATATTTTAGGGTTATATATTTTTGTAAAAAGAGTTATACATCAAACTATTAAATAAAAAATTAATAATTAAAAAGATGACTACTTTTTATTTAAAAATAAAAAACAAGAAATTTGAAAATAATTAAAAATTGTATAAAAATTGTTTAAATATTTTTAAAACACATATTTATGGTAAATTCTTGAGTTGTACTAAATTTTTTTAGTAAAATTAAAAGTTTTTTTCCCCTATGGGTTTGTTTGATTAATTAAAAAGTTAAATAATCTTTTTCATCTTTTTCATTATTCCTCTTTTATTTTGTATGTAAATATGTAAGACATATAATTTATTGTAAACATTAAAAAAACAAAAAACAAAATACAAAAAATTCATAAAAATACATTTGTAACATATACACAAAGCAAAATCAAATGTTTAGTACTATTATAATGCTATTGATTTATGACAAAACTATAAGATGTCTCTTATATAAATCATTATTATGAACATGTGATAATTCTGTTTGTATGATTGAAGCATTAATGAATACAAGCAATTATGGTGACAAATAAATAAATAAATAACAATAAATATGAAGTATTCAGATATTAAATAAACAAAGGAGAATGGAATTTTGAATGGGGCCTAATTCTTTGTTGACTACAGGGTGTTGGTTCCGGTTAGTGAAGAGTTTCCCATGCGTCTGGTAAGTTCTGTTTTGTTACGTTTTTAAAAGGGTCGTGTTTTCTATATTGAAAAAATGATTTTCTTGTAAGCAGTGTTTGGCAATTATAATGCAATATAATGCTGATTTGTCGGGTCTATTGCACTTAAAGTGAGAGAAATGTTCTTTGGTTCTAATTCTTAAGTTTCTTATAGTTTGACCTACATATTTAACAAAAAGTAAATTAAAAGTGAAATTCAATAATAACCAATATTAATTTAAATACATAATATATTTCACTTACCCGTTTTTAAATTAATTTTGTCTTTTCTTCTGCACGCATTAATCCATTTATTTTGTAGATCAACATTTCTTGGGAATCGATGAAACCTTACTCTTAACAAACTGTCTTTTCGGGTTGAGTTATCGCAGCCAAACACGGCACAAGAAGGCATTATAATTAATGGTTATTAATTATAAGAAATATTATTACAATAATAAACTATGTTGCCTATAATTATGACGTTAAAAATGCTTGAAGGTCGTACAAGTTTCGGCGGTAAATATGGCAAAGGAGTCTAGACTGGATCTCCGACTGTGTAGCACGCTACGTCACGGGTAGGCTGGAGTGGAGGGAGAACCTGCGTATGCACACACCTTCTTTAATACGCCTTGCATGTACGTAACAGCTGATTATTGAGTTTTATGAGTGCGGATCGGGACATCATCGAATATAGTCGCCTCATGAGTCAATAGGTTTAAATAATTTGGGTGTGTAAGTGTTTTTTGTTTATGTGTAATATAAAGAAGGGAAACCTGAAAAAAACTTGAAAATGGCTGGATAACCGAAACGGCCTTTGTTTAACGACGGAATATTGAAGATGGTAACTCATATATCTAATAATTTAATGTGCCATAATAAAACTAACTATAAACAAATATATAAGTAAATAGACTTTTAAGAAGATATATTGATGGAATAAATAAATACACAAGAATAATCAAACTATAACTGTTATAGTTATAATTTGATTATTGTATCTCGTACATCACTGAAGTTGGAGACTTTGTCGTTGAAACGCGTTTAAGTTAATAAACGTATTAGTTGTGAGATTCTGTGTTCAAGTTTTATTCTATCAATAAACAAATTTAAATACATTTTGAATAAATAAAATGAAATATGTAAGACAGTAGGGTCCCGTTATTCGGAACTAATTGGGACCGAACACTGTTTGGTTTAGCGGGAATTCGGAATAGGCAGATTTCATGAATAATATCAAGGTATTGACTTGTTTAGGAGTAAATTAAGTGCGGGGACAAGTGCTGGTGTCTGTTCTATACAGCGTTCATCAGCTCGGAGAAAAGCGAGGACGAGGTGAACGGTCAAACTGAACTCATATCACACGTAGACGCGGCAAATACTCTTGCCCTCGCTTTAGTGTAGGTTTACATCATCCGGGGTTATTTTCTTCTGTTGCATTACGATTCCGTTTTCTTCTAAAAAACGGGAGGGAAGGAATAGGTTGTTCAAACTGTCCGTTTTGTCATTCCGTTAGTACCGTATTATCTTGAAAAAAGAGTAAAAAAAAAAATTCCTTCGAGATAATGATGGCAACAACATTACTAATGCCTAGCTGTTATATGTAATCTTTCCTTCTTTCTGAAGGACCCGGTATCCTTTTCACCTGACGCTTGTTGCCATAGCTTTCTTTCCCGCAAAACGGATGGAAAAAGTGAAGGAAACAAAACCAGCTTTCATTCCAATTTGGTTTCAGGCGTTTTCATTAAGCTTATGCTCTATGTATTTCTATTTAACTTCCCGTCTTTTGGTTTCTCCTGTTTTTATGTTAAAAAATCGGTATTTTTTCTGAACTCTTTTCGGAATAGGCGGATTTTTGGAATAGCGGGGTTCGGAATAACGGGACTTTACTGCAGACAACTTAAATAAATAAATTTTGAAATAAATAATTAAATGTAAATCTAAGGTACTCCCTGCCCAATGTTTCTTTGGTAGAGCTATTTAACTTGTACACTGTCTATAAATTCACATTTTAAATTCAGACTTTTAGAGATGTTTAATTTTTTCCATGGTGCAAATGTTCACCGGATACGATGCGCTATTATAACTGGCCCATCGTCAATCACAAACTCAACAACTTTCTGCTTTTAAAAGTTAAAATTCCTTAGAAAAACTATCCAATCATTTCAATAACTGTTCAATAATGATAATTTTACACTTTATAAACTTTTAAAAATCAATTTTAAAAGAACTTTTACAAAATAACAGAGTCCAGACCACGTGTTTGTTCACTCCGTAGTTTTCTAATAAACTGTATTAAACAGAATTATTCTCTTACAAATGATGATAACCACTATTCAAATAAACATCAACGAAACTTTACCGCCAGAGTTTGATTTTAAATTGACGAATTGCTCCTTTTCTTTTTCCATTCTGGGAACAGATTGACATCATCACTGCGTGGTGACACGGCATGACCTTCAGTTCTCACATTTGAGCTTAAGATATCATTGGACAGTTGTATAAATCATTTACTTTCAGGTTATCATGGAATGGTTAAGGGAACAGCTTTCAATCCGAGTACAGAAAATATCAAACATAGAAGAACTAGAAAACGATTGGCTTCACGACAAGAATATAACAACACCAGATCATTTCCGGGATATCAAAGTTTTATTATTGACTCATCTCTTGCATCCGCCGTTGTTTCTGGCAGCTCTTAGCATCAAGTTCACAGGTATGCGAATACAATACAGTAAAGTACGCTGTAGTGAAATGTATAAGTATAGGAATTTTATTACCGATAAGGTCAATCTTCTCTCTTCAAAACCATTCTGGTCTCAAATTTCTTCATTACTAATTACAATAATTGTAAATAAAACGAGTTTTGTATGAATAAAACAAGCAAATCGTCGATAAGATTTTGCTTTTGAGTTAAAAGTCGGGATATCTGAAAGCATTTGCTTCTCTCTCCACACGGATTCTAAACTTTAAATTCGACGGAACCCACAATCAGATGTTTTTGTGATTACATCGTTACTCCTATAAAAGCGAGTGTACGTACGTGAGTAACAATATAATATAACAGCTGATTTCACCCATCATCTGTGCAATACTCAAACAAAACCCAGCGTAGATTATACTTTGGGGTTATATTTACAACTTCAATCGTTATAATTTCTTGTTAAGTTGATTTTTTTAAATATGTGTTATAGAACTAACGTATGCTATATTACATTATAAGATTTGCTTTGATGTAAACTGTATATAAATACAATATTTTATCATCAATATATTTATATTCGTTTATACAAATTTAAAGAAGAAATATCTATCCGTTTATCTTCGGAAACATTCGTCAATCTTCATATAAAGTATAAACATATTGGATTACTAATTTTTTCACTATAATATTAATAACTTCTAAATCATTTGATCTATCAATATGAAATAAAAAGCAATTAAAAGATAAAATTTGTATCTTTCTTTAAATATATAATAACGGAAATAAATGAAAACTTTAACAAATAGGCCTACAGTTTTATAATCCTTATAGTTGTACACATTTACCGAGTTAAAGATCCCCGTCAGCATAGTTGGATAGGCCTAGATAAAATCTGTTGTTTTTAAACAGTTTTTTTTTACATGATTTCTGATGTGTATCTAATTAATCTGCCTGTTATTTTTCACGAGGGCTTATTAGTTAACAATAAAAAGAAAAGAGTTTGAAATTGTTGTATTTTATTTTTTTAATAATCACTGTAGCTTGTAGTTAATACTTCAAATAAAATATTATAAAAAATGTATTTCAGTAATTAGTTATTTGTAATAAAAAAGTTGTATTAAAAATATCCAGTTTTCTATACTATCTATACTAATATTATAAAGAGGTAAAGTTTGTTTTTTTGTTTGTTTGTTTGTATGTAGGGGGTAATCTCTGGCACTACTGAACCGATTGAAAAAATAGTTTTACTAATAAAAAGCTACACTATCCCTGAGTAACATAGACTATAATTTTTTCGATAAAAACCTTTTTTTATTTAAATATATGTAAATTTAGTTGGAAAAAATTCTTAGGTTAGGCCTAGAATGATAAACCAACACATGTATTTACATTTATTACCATAGCAACCAATTGAATAAAATAACAGATAATATAGCTGTTAGCTCCAATATTTCCATTAACAGCTGATTTCAAAATTTGAAGCAATTATTTTTGTATTCTAGCTTTTAGGTTAGGGTTTTAACGTGTAGACCTTAGCCTTGCTGGTTCTTTTAACCATTGGGGGTTGGCGTGCGGAGCACGCAGGGGTCTCCCCTAGTTATCTAATAATTTTATAACACTTTTTACCGAGCAATCTACCGACTTTTCAACAAAGGGTCACACACTGTTTCGTTAAAGAATTTTGAGTTTTATATTGCCGAATTTCTATAAAAGGTATGATTTAAAATTTGCACTTTCATTCAACTTACTGTGATGCCGACTACACAATGCATCTCAAACAATCTAGCAGCAATGTCCAATAAAATATGGTTTCTCAATACACTTACAATAAATTGTTTGAGGTTTTAGTTCATGTGTTTGTAATTCTAAATCCTTGACCTTTATTTGCAATCTCTCCAACTCCCAAATGCGCCTACAATACATGAATCATTAATGCAGCAGTACACACATTCTTCCGCAGCCAGATGTCCAACTCTGTTGTGTAGTGATAAGATTTGCAGTCTCTCTATACTTTCATTTTAAATATATATATGTATAAATTGAAAGTTGGTAGTGTTTTAAACCGACCAATAAAGTTTGATTATTTAGCTCCATAATTTCGTCACATGTCTGATATTTTGAAAAAAACATTTTTGAGAAATAAAATTTTTGCAAACAAACAGAAGGTTCAGATTTCAGATTTTTATTGAAATTCTGCTTTTTGTACAGTGTTGGAAAAGTCTCGGGCCCCTGAATAATTTTCAAACAAATAAAGTCAAATGTTTTGAAATTTTGGAGATTAGCGTGGGTGTTAAAATCCTACATTATAGCATGGTTTAACATTTGCCCATACGGAGGGAAGGCCAACGAGGAGTCGCTCAAAAAATCTTAAGTGGAAGTCTTTGGTGAACGATACTTCATTTTAAAAGTACAGTATAGCCGAGGTAATGTCGACCGAGGGCACCAAGGATAAGCGAAAACTCGGATAACATTGACTCTGTCAAAAATCGAGAGGGAAACGTACGGTAAACTGGTGAAATCAATGAGAACGTGGTCAAAGATGTGGAAAAAGACATCTCTTGTATTATCAAATGAAAACTAACGTCCTAATGAAGAGAAATACAAAATGATAAAAAGACATACATAGACTACAGTACATGTCCTATTAAAAAGTGTTTTTTAAAGACGTGAAAAGTGTTTTCTGTTTAACGGAACTCGCTCGATTGAAAACTAAAAAAAAAAATGATATGCAGTATGAGTATGACACACGCGACGTTTTAAGAGCGACGGTTTACTTGATACTGAATCAAACAATATTCTCAAAAACTAAAGGAGATGTGTGAGAGGGGGTAAGCCGGATAGGGTAAAAGTTAGACACAATAGAAGGTCGGACAGAGGCAGGTGCAAGATAAGGAATGACATCACATCGCGTAAACAATAATCACAGACGAATGTCTACTCTTACTACACTACTAAGTGTATCAGACTACCCGATTAATATTATTGTTTATTCAAGTCATTTGTTTGATTGTTTATTTACTTCACTACTTGTAAATAAATTAATTATGTTATTTATTTAGAAAATCTATTATTCTCTAGAATAAACAGTACTGTACCGCTCAAAATACCTTAAAACTTACAAAATCCTAATCCTATTGATGATCAGCAAAGCATTGGAATTACTGTATTGTAAAGTATTTAATAATGATTAAAACCTGTGCGTTTTATTCACCAGAACCATTTTTGACGAAACGTTATAGACTAAGGTAGGCCTAAGTGGATTTCACTTTGCGCTGTTACTTTTACGCATGCGCCTACCGCAAACCGAACTTTTTTTGTTTGTTTTTTACTACCTCGGTTAACCCGGAAATCGGTTAGTCGGGGCTCGGATAATGGCGGCTCTACTGTACATTTACCCCGAGGATTGCCCCAATCCGTACATCAAACGGTACGGCTGCCTTTCTCAACAAACATCCTTTTGAAGTCTTGGTTGCAGCATTCTCCTTTAGGTACATATATACTTTTAAAATGAGATATCATTCACCATTTAAGGTATTTGAGTGACTCCTCATTGGTTGTGTCTCCCTCCCCCCATTTGGGCAAATGTCAACCAATCATGCCATAATGTACGCTTGCAACACCTATATTGAACTTTGAAATTTCATTATCTTAATTCCTTTAAAAATTATTCAGGATGTGCAGTTTTTTTTTCACTCTGTATAATATTTTGTTTAAGGTACTGAAAGCTATGAGTTATTACTACCAATTTTTTTATTTTGTGTTATTAGGGAGCGAGTTACCCATGTTCAAAATATTTTAACCTTTGTTTATCTTATAGAATAGAAACATTAACGTAATTCTGTTATAAATTCAGTTTTAAAATGATTACCCTATTATCTTATATACTAAAAAACTTTTGCAAAACTAATGACAGCGAGCCTGACCGTTCTACTGGACCGATTTACATGCGGGTT